>VXBJ01005260.1:135580-171312 GCA_013400055.1 Nycticryphes semicollaris
TGGAACATAGGAAGCTTCATTCAAATATGAGGAAAAACTTCTTTCCGGTGAGGGTGACAGAGCACTGGAATAGGCTGCCCAGGGAGCTAATGGAGTTCTGTTCTCTAGAGACCTTCAAGACCCGCCTGGATGTCATCCTGAGTAATGCCGTCCTAGGCAATTGTGCCTTACCAGGTAAGTTGGACTAGATATTCTCTAGAGGTCCCTTCCAACTCNAAAAAGGGCAAAGGGCACCAGTTGGAACATAGGAAGCTTCATTCAAATATGAGGAAAAACTTCTTTCCGGTGAGGGTGACAGAGCACTGGAATAGGCTGCCCAGGGAGCTAATGGAGTTCTGTTCTCTAGAGACCTTCAAGACCCGCCTGGATGTCATCCTGAGTAATGCCGTCCTAGGCAATTGTGCCTTACCAGGTAAGTTGGACTAGATATTCTCTAGAGGTCCCTTCCAACTCTGACAATTCCATGATTCCATGAAAAAGGCATGGACAGCATGTCAAGGGAGGTGATTCTACCCCTCTACTCTTGTGAGATCCTACCTCGAGTACTGCTTCCAGCTCTGGAGCCCCCAACATAAGAAGGACCTGTTGGAGCAAGTTCAGAGGAGGGCCATGAAGATGATCAGAGGGCTGGAGCACCTATGAGGACAGGATGAGAGAGTTGGGCTTGTTCATCCTGGAGAAGGCAGATCCAGGGAGACCTTATAGCAGCCTTACAGTATCTGAAGGGGCCGACAGGAAAGATACAGAGGGACTGTTTTTAGAATTGTAGTATCACAGAATTATATAATGATTTAAGTTGGAGGGTACTTTGAAAATTATCTATTTCCAACCCCCTGCCATGGGAAGGGACACCTCCCACTAGACCAGATAACTCAAAGCTCCATCCAGCCTAGTCTTGAAGGATGAGGGGTAACAGTTTTAAACTGAAAGTGGGTAGATTTAAATGAGATTTTAAGAAGAAATTGTTATTGTGAGGGTGGTGAAACACCAGAACAGGTTGCCCAAAGAAGCTGTGGATAACCTACCCCTGGAAGCGTTCATGACCAAGTTGGACCGGGGCTTTGAAAAACCTGGTCTAGTGGAAGGTGTCCCTGCTCATGTCGGGGGGGGGTGGGGTGGGAGTGGAAGTAGATGATCTTGAGGGTACCTTCCAACTTTAACCATTCTATGATTCTATGATTCTATTCCACATCTACATGGGATTTCCCAGGTGGAAGCATAGGAAACACTTGTTCTGTACACAAACAGTAAAGGTAATATTTTGTGGATGTATCATACACTGAGCTCAGTCTCAGCAGATCAAATAAACATATCCTGGAAGTGTTAGCCTCATTGAGCAGAGCTACATGGCACAATTACAGAAACTCTGAGCATCACATGCAGATAAATATCTTGGAAGTCGGGGAAATTTTCAATACAAGCTGGACAAAACTTTATTTGACAAAAGGCTGTTTCAAAGAAATACACAACCACTACATGGATTTTGGTACAGGAGCTGCTGAAGGGGTTGCACAAGCTCCCAGGGCTATGCTACAGCCACATCTCCTCCCTTCTTCATCCTACCCATTTCTTTGGGGAGAGGGCAGGGATTGCTGCCTCTGGCTCTTGGTTTAGAGTCACAAGTGGTGTGTGTCTCCTGTGTGTATGCAGGTATATGTTTTTATCTTTGGGCAGAAAGGCCTCACTGCCTGACCCTGGGCATCGCAGTGTCGGTGAGAGCTGGCCCCAGCCTGGTGGCCGTGCCTGGTGTGGAGGAAGGTGGCAGAGCTGGTCACTGCTCCCAGCCTCCCAACATCACTTCCTCTTTGAAAAGCTAGCTTGGCCTGCTAACTCTTGCCTCCTTTCTTGCTGTATTCTCAGCCCTCAGCTCTGAGAGGAAGTAGCATGCCTCACCTTTCTGGGTGTTTTTTCCAATAGCTGATTAATGATAAGGGTGCAGCCAAAGTCAGGGTCCTGGGCTCCAGCTGGGTAGGGGTGATGGTCTCCCACCGCTCCTGCCTGTGTGTGACTCCGGTAAGGGGTGATCACAACACAGACTGCAAATAGCTTGCTGATGTTTCAAATATTTTTTTAGCCTTCTCCACCACCATAATAATGTCCTACCTGCATTCAGGATAGGTCAGGTATTTTACTGCTGAGACATAACAAATACGATCTTGCTCACCTTCCAGAAGGCGTTAAGCATTTCCAAAGTTTCATAATGCTAAAAGAGATTGTGTTATAAACGTTGCTGCCAGTTGCATTGCATGTTTTTTAGGCAGCGGTTTGCTGCCTTCTGGCTCCTCGGAGCGGTCTGTGCCGGCAATGCCTCCCTCTACTGGGGAAACGCCGGGGCTCTGGCAGGCAGCCGCGGGGGCGGATTGGCTGACCCAGATTTTGAAGCACTGAGGAATAATATTGTACAGCTCCTATTAGTCCTGACTGATGACTGGGTTAGTAAACTGATTATGTAGTGAGGTATCTACGGTTTCTGCTGTGTCTCTGTGGTGTATTTCTGTACTTTATGTCTTGCACTTTATTTGCACGAAGCATACAAATCTTTTTCTGCATCTTAATTTTTCACCACCATGCCACGCTTTTTTAAAGGATTTCACAAAACCAGAGGGGTCTGGCTGATTAAGAAAATTCATATGTTCATTAATAAAGAGATATTTAAGAATTGTAATAACACTGTTGCAGCAGCTTCTTCTGCTCTTATTTTACGGAATCAACATTTGCACCAAGAAAGACAGAATCGGTCACATACTCAGATTTTGCAGCCCATCCACCCTACACTAGAGATCCCTGGAGATGTCATTACTGAAGTGATGAGACATTCTGGTTTAAGTGCTTGTGGTCTCTGCAGAGCAAGGGGCTGGAAATTAAGTATGCGTCTTATGCATAGTAGTGCAGAACAGCATCAATAAATTACTATTCTCCCCCTTAATGTTTGCATTTAGATTCATGGGGACTAGAATGAACTAGCACCAGGCCAGATTTTTAATTCCTCTTTGGGCCTGGATTGGTACTGCTGAACTCCACTATGGCTCTGGAAAACAGACATACTACTTGCACTTCCAATTGAGCTGCTGTCCTGATTGGCTACTGATCAAGCAGTTCTTTGAATAAGAAAATGCTATATGGGAAGTAAGGTCTATGTTTGTTGTGGAACAGGGCTTCAGTAATGATCCATGGTTCAGATGAGGCATCTAGAGACATATTACCTGTCCTGTCCAGTGAAATCATGGGCGGTTTGCCAGCAATCTCAGTGGGAGAGTTCTTTCCTTTTCATGCAAGTTCTGCTACAAATACCTTTATGTTTTCTTTTAATATATGCAATGTGGTACATTAAACATGTCTGTGTTTACTCTACAACACCTTCTATGATTTGTTTTTTGTTTGGATCACACACATTAAGAAACAGAGCAATCACCTGAAAGCAAGGTAAGTTTGTGTTAAGGTTAGAAGTAATATACAGCAGATTTCCTTGTGCTTAAAACATAGCTACTGCAAGCTGAATTATTGTCCCTGTGCAGTTTTCATAGTTATTACCTGGTAGGTTGCCTCTTCAGTGTCAAATTAGAAGTCATTCGGCTAGAACCATTGAAGTGGTGCCTCTTGAGGTTTGTAGGCCTACATATTTGAAGTATATTACATATTTTTCTGAACAGTTGTACTTTCACAGGGGTCTGTATTAGAACAGCATGAAATCTGCTGCTGTTTACCTAGGTTTCATCTAAACCACACTGGTGGGTTCACTTTATGCAATGTCAGCAGCACTGAGAGTCAAACTCTGTTTCAGACAAACTTCAAACTTAAAAGAAAACTTAAACTCAATCTCCTTAATTCATTTCAGTGTCTGTCTCCTTTCCATTTGTTTCCTCAAGGGCAAATTTGCATTTAGTTTTCTGATATTTTGTGAACACCAAACAGCATCTTTTCCTGCTTTTCAAGAGCCGTTTTATTTTGCAGCTTTGCTTCCTCTTCTGCCCTACCTTGCATTCACTCATCCATGTCACATACTTGCTATGGCATGCTTAAAGAAGGATGGGAAGCTAGTATAGATTTAATTCAAGTTTTTACTTTATATATTTGTGGGTACAGAGGATGCATTTTCTGTGTTAAAGAGTTTGTTTAAATACTGCCTACAGATAGCATTAAATAGAGGCAGAGGACAGAAGGGCTGGGAAAAACATTCAAGGAATGTTTTTCAGATGAAGATGAACTTTAGGGAAGAAATGCTTACAGACTATGAAAATGAGGCTCATACTGAGTGTAAAGGCAGAAAATTTCATTCTGCACCTTAGTAATTAATAATTGTACTGGTCAGCGAAGCAAAGATGTGTTGTGGTCTTCATTTCACTATTAAGGAATCTACAGATACAATAATTGAAGTGAAGGTGGATAGAGATTTCTAAACAGCTTAAATTTGTGTAGAAACATGGAAAACTGGATAGGCACCAAATTAAAAAATGTGGGATTAAGCAAAATGCTGATGAGTTTACTTTTCTTTAAATACTCTACCATGTTTTATATACGGACTTCTGCTGTTGTTAATTTTATTTGGTCTCACAATGTTGTTTTTTTTAAAGGATTGTTCTTTTAATAATTCATACAAGTAGCTAATATTGTGGTGTCTTGTCCTTTAGGCTTGACTGAAAACTGGCCTTACTTTTCAGATAGTACCTTTGCTTGAAAATTATCATTACAATGTCTTCTGGCAAACAGGAGAGAGATTTGAGTAGGGTCAAAGACAAACGCATGGATGGGATTAAATTAGACAAGAATTACAGTCTTCCCATAGCATTCTTAATCTCAGAATGTAAAAAAATGGATGAGTCTAAAAAGAATTATACAAAAAAATAAAGTTAATGCTTTTATGTAAAATAATAGGAAGATAAAATTTTAAACACAATTTTTTTTTTAGTTAAAACTAATAATCCTGAGCATTATATATATGTCTTATATTCTACAATGCATGTTAACATGGAGTCTCTGGGGAAACTCTCGCAGTTTAAAATTCAAAGTAAAAAAATATGACTGAAAATCTATCCTTGATAATGGTTATTAAAGCAGATGTCATGAACTTGAATCAGTCCTCGTACAGTTTAATTCTTTTGTCTTTGTGTAAGAAGATGAACTGCTATAAACTTAGGTTTGATACTTCTTTTTCTCTTCTATAGAAAAGATGTGAAAATTCACCTCTATTACAACTTGTATTTGCAAAGTATGATGGATAACTGGGTTCAAAGTGACTGAGCATCCACTAAGATATTTTCATTATGTGTTTGGTGTATTTTTTTAATGTGAAAGCATGATAGATTGTCATAATCAGCAAAGATCCTTTGTAACCCCTTTTCTATTAAAAGGACAGGCATACAGGCAACAAGTCTTTTATTTGTCAGACATGAGAGTATATAAAAGCAGCACCTTCTCTAATTCCTTTCTCTATACATCCAAATCCATACGCAGAGAGGTATACTTGTATATGTGCACGCATTTTGCTTCAAAAAAACTTTTCTATGGCCCTGACCAACATTTTCCTTGCATACAAATAAATGAAGTTGTTTCATTTTGCTGCTGGGAAGTAATAGTACACATAGATTATATTCAGAGTAGGGATGGGGTTGTTCCATTGTCTAACGGGCAGCTGTGATGAATGTGACTGCTAATACTGATGGAGACTCATGAGATCATCTTTTGAGAGCCTCCCTTTGGGTTTGCTCACACACCACTGCATCAAATACAAAAAGCAGAGGGTCCAAGGAGCAGCACTGATGCTGACAGACCTTGAAGTGTTGGGCAGGTAAAGTCTGGGGTTTCCTCAAACCCCAACACAGACTAAGCAAGGATCTAAGGAGACTGGACCCTCTCTCTAAAAGGTTTTCAAAAAGCCTCAGTGGGAGACTGCGGCTGCAGCTATAACCGTGCAAACTGCTTAGAAAAAATTTCATACATCATATATGATGTGCTGGCCCAAACGCTCGAAGTATATCAAGCATGCTGCTCAGGCTTCCCAACAGGGAAGTCCTGCTTACATGGGAAGATGCTGGGCAGAGTCTGTTGTCAGATTAATGAGAGTAAGTGACAACTCAACAGAAATGACAATAAGAAGTAGCAAATGAAATCCTCTCCAGGCCTTTCCTGTCTGCAGAGTGTAACACAAAACCCTCAGCTATATAAGAAATGAAATAAATTCTTTCTAGGTCATTTTATTTTTAAAGATTAACTTGAGATCAGAGATTTGCATCATGCTGTGCTGATGCCTCTGTGTTTTGCAATATAGTTATTGGTACAGATTTTTAAGGACTAAATTGTCAAAATAGTTCCACAGTTCTGTGAAATCTAATCATTTTGTACAGATTACAGTACCTCAATATTTGAAATGGATTTTTAAATTCCAGTTGCTGGAATTGCATCTTTACTTGTTCCTTGATTGTTTGTAGATGCTACAAATGCCTTTGGATCCAGGCAGAGTGATAATGGCTTTGAGCAGAGAAATGGACTTGCAGCTGGATTCTCAGGAGAGCTTTCTACACTGGGTAATAGCTCACATATTGAAATGTGCTCATCAGAGAGGTATTATGGGAGCAGTAAAGGGAACCAAGATTTGCCTGCACAGTGGAGATAAGAAGCAGGGACAGGTAGAAAGAATCTAATTTCTCAAGGAATTTCTGGTAAAAATCAAACCCCATAATTTTCATTTAATTTTAAGTCAGGATCTGTAACAGTTACTGAAGGTACCCATTACCTCGTTTCCAGTGCAATTCCATTTATTACAGTATATATCAAAGAAACTTGGAAAATTGTTCTTCCCAGGGTAAGCTGCTACTTAACATAAGTGTCAGAAGTGTCTAGCCTTTATTGATTCAAATTCTGAGTTCTTTATGTGATATAACTATCCTTAGCAGAAATAACTAATGTGCTGAAAGGCTCTACATTGTATTTGCAAAAAGAACAGCATGAAAGGATCTATGCTACAGTGATGTCTTGTTTTCTTTACTGTTGCTACGAAGTTGAAAGCCCATCTGTCCTTCTTATTATGTTAAATTCATTCAGGAGTCACTTAACTGAAGTATCCTTAACCTAGTGCTTCTGCAAACTAGTACATCTACATAGAGAATATTTATTAAAATAAACATCTCATATTCAGCATCCTAATGCAGTACCATTGTGAGTAATCAATGAGGTCTCTAGTAATCATGGGAATTATGCAATATAATTGAGTTATTTATAATAAAATTGCTAAAGAGTTGCTGACCTTCCCAGTTAAACCTTTCTTTCTTTTTCTCATACAGCCTGCTGATCTTCTCTGCATTTTTAACACACCATGTTTTCTTCTTTGTCCTAACATAACTTTAGAATAGAAACCTATTAAGCTAATCTTAGGTTTATAAAAGAAGAAAATTATCAGGGAGTAGCATTACAGAATCATGTTGTGCTCCTTAAGCTTTAAAACCATTATTCCAGGCAAGAATTTTATGCTATCTTCCAAAATGAAAGGGAAGCTGAAAAGGTATAGTATGAGATTTTTTTTCTATGTTTCTTCCACCTCACACTAACAGTCTATATTTTGCCCCTTTTACCTTAGCCTATTAGTCAACCATGCAGTAAAGTGGGTTTGAATACCCTTCACGTCCATTACAGAGAACATGTAAGAATCAAGCTAGTGCTGGAAGCCTCAGCTCTGAGAAAACAAATAAGGGAAAAAGAAGCTTCCAGCAGATAAAACAAAGGCATACAAATGCCTTTGCTTTGCAAGTTAATGCCCCCCCCTCCTCACCCCTCCTACCCCCTATTTTTCCCTTCTCTACTGGGGCTTACATACGTACAGAATTCCTGGTAGAAAGCTACCAGTAGCTACTCCTCATCTGCCTCAGTGCCAAGATACTAAGTTTAGCTTATACTGATGATGAAGAAGACGTAAAATAACCTCGGAGATTTAATACAAAAGTGAATAAAAGAGCACACATGTTCTGCAGCTTCAGATATGAGGGCAGTAATCTCTAGCAGGTGAGTGCTGATAATCGTCTGGAGCTAGTAAAGTTATTAACACTCCTAAAACAGGGTGTTTGCACACTCCCTAACCGGAAATGGAAGGGATATGCATACAGCTGTGATTTCGCCCTTTAAACTGTCCAAAAATGTAGAACATGGATGTACTGGATATCTTAAAATTTCTTACAAATATTTTCCTGCCTCCATAAGATGCTCCAGCAATTATTTGAACCCTCAGAGTTAAATTGCCTTTAGAAGTTGTTGCCTAGGTCTGCATCAGGATAACTCTGTTGTGAGACCATCGATATCAATGGGTTTAGATGTGTCAAGAGGATTGGAGTAGATGCTGTAGTTTAATTATGTACCTTTTTTAATAATAGGTAATAGTGAGGTCCCCTTTATGGTGGGTACAGGATTTGCAATGCTGTGCACTGCTTCAGGAATGACGATGTAAGTCATAAGTATGAAAAATTAAAGGAATCATATTTAGAGAGCCCATTCTGCGTCAAGAAAAAAATCCAGAGAGTAGCGGTTAAAGCTTATTTATCAGGTGGTTGATTTTGTAGAACTGCATCCTAGCTTCACCATAGTGGGAGAGCTTTTCTGTTGACTAAGCTGAGAAAGCCACCTCAGGAGTCAGGTTGTAAAAGGCTGCTCTCTGCAGGCTCAGTAGTCCTTCCAAACAGAGGACTTCAGGACACCATGTGTCTGTGGGAGGAAAGTGGGAGAGGTAAAATATTACCATCACTGGTATAAAATAAAACTTAGACCTACATCCCCTAGGCTTAGAGGGTCTTCAACCTGACCTTAGAGACAGACAAGGACAAATCACATGAAGACTTGCAGATGTTGCCTTGCACCTTTTGTTAGGCATAGGAGTGATGATGGAGAAGGGGTCTTGCCAGCTCTTTTTTCACATTTGAAAAGCTGTACTGCTGTGTTTCTTTTTACTTAACCACACACAAATGGCAGAAGGAGGGAGGCAGGAGAAAAGGCTCCACAACAGACACAGCAGAAGGAAATATGAGAGGAGGGTGGAGAGGTGGGTTGGTGTTGTCTGGTTTATGGCCCTTCTGTGTCATCTGAATGGTACAAAAGGCTAAAAACCAGCTTGAGCATCTGTGTTACTGTCTGCACCAGTATGATAATGAAAATCCACAAATGCTTAGAGGAATAAACAACATTTCAAGTTTCCTGAGGTTATATAATAGAAATATTTATTCTGTCTGAGAAAGAGTATGCAGAGAAGTATTGCAGTTAAAAAAAAGGCATAATGTGTTCACAATGTGAGAGAGCAGAGCAGCAGAGTGAGCAACCATAACTATGTTGTTTCCAAACTTTTGACTGACTAACCATGCAGCCTTAATGCTCTGTTGCCATATTTGTCATGCACACAGTATTATATAGATATATATAATACCGACTGTTTGGCTGGATATAGATATCTTATTTTTATTGGAATTTTATCCTCAGTCTCCTCTCTGCTTCTCTTTTCACAGTTTTTCTTACGTAGAATGTGAAACTAATACTTTAAAATTTCAGCTGCACTTTTGAACCTGTGATATTTGAAAGCAATTTTTTCTCATCACAACCTGAAACTGATATGTTGTTACACAGGAAATATTGCACATCTCAAAACTCTCCACTTATAGAAGATGCAATACATATCCTTTCAAAGATGTGGGATGCATGTGAAAAAAAGGAATCAAGATTACTGGGCTCATTGGAAATTATCACTGCAGCTCTTTACCTACTTTTTCTTAATGCAAATGCCAAAATTGTCTTTTAAAAATATTTAAAATTCATATTCCATCATGTAGATCCTAGAGTTTATTTTGAAATGCAAGACTGCCTGTGAAAGATATATTATGTATTTTGGTATTCATGCTACATCAAAATATTAACGTAAAGTAAATCCGAGCTCACTTGAGTGATCTCCAAGACCAGATCCTGCCTGCCCAAATGAAAGCCAGTGACGCTAGGCTCTCCTCCAACTCTCAGATTCTCAAAGGATCTTAGCACCCAAGTAGTCTCACAGATTTAGGTATCTAAATCTACCATCTGAGGATGGACAATTTTTCTCTATTTTTTTACAAAGGTGTATTATTTTGGGGCCAAATTGGAAGGACAAAAGATGAAGCACAGTCTTGTAACCCAGTGAGGGTGATGCCTTGAATCTATGGATGTTAAAGGAAATTGCAAAACAGTCCCCAAAGCAAGAAGGATAAGCCTTGGCTCCTCCTTATACAAAAGAACGTATCAGGAGAGAATTGATGCTTTTTGTCACTTCTGAGGAGGATCAGGTGCAAGACAGGTTGCACCAGGGAACTTGCTAGTGAAAAAACAAGTATCCTTAGCCTTTGGGATGCCAGGGAGGTTAAGCAAGGGTTTTGTGAGTTGTGTTCTTGGATTCAAGTGTTTAAATCTCACAGAAAATCTATCCAGGGTATCTAACTGTCTCTGCTGAATTGATTTTGTTTCCTCTTTAATTTTTCTGGTTACTTATACATATATATTTTATATATGTGTACATGCACCCTGAAACTGATGCCATGTTATGTGTCAGTTTAAATTTTGACACAGTTGAGACTGAATTCCTCTCTACTTTCTCTTCACTCCCAGGGTTCAATAAACTCTAGATTGGAAGCACTTGGCATGCAGGAAAAGCTCTAGTGTTGGTTCTGTCTCCAGTAAGCACCCATCCATCTAATCCATCATACTTGATGAGATCATATGTAAATCTGATTAGCTTGCATAAGAATGTAGAAGAGTTTCTTGCTCCCTTTGGTAAGCACATCAGTCCAATAACCTGGATGTCAACAGCAACAGGCTTTACACTTTACAGAGGAGAATCAATAGTCCTAAAAATATGCCGATTATAAGTCTATACAACCACCAGGAAGGTTGCAGGCAGCTAAAGAGAGAAATCCTTCATTTCTTAAGCTGTTCAGACTCAAAGACTTGCTTGGTTAGCTGATCATGCTTTCTTTGAGAAGACATACGTGCTTAATGCAACAGCTCAATATGCAACATTAATTTTAATTAACAAATTGCTTGCGGACCTAAAGCTCTATCATATTGTTACTATAGCTGAGGTTAGGAAATTATCTGAAGGAAATAAATTTGAAGCAATTCAGGAACAGGTAAATAGCCTGTTATTATCTATGAACTATTGTCATTATGGTCCTTTCTGAAAAATCATGTGTTTTCCATGGCTCGTTAAATCTGTTTTACTCCCCAAATAAATGAGCTACTTTGACACGTCAGCTGTGAAGACTAAAGCAACCTCAAGGTGAAGGATTTATTCCACTAAGAAAGATGGGAATCAGCAACATGAAAGGCTTTCCAGAAAACGTCTTATACACTTGGTTTTATTAATTTATAATGTTAAATGTTTACAACAGTTAACTAGTGAAAGATTTCATAAAGATGTTCATTCATAAACAAAGCAAAGACATTAGCCTTTCTTTAGCAATTTTGCTCTGATACCTTTATTCTTAAAAAAAACCCAACAAACTCATAACATTCTCATAATGGAAATTTTCTATTTCAGCAGGCCTGTGTACCATATTTTAAGAAAAAGTCTTCGAAATGGCCAGCATGAGGCTTCTACCAAGACTTATAAACAACTCAGCAACAAAACCAAAAATTTTATGGAATTAGAAAAAGGCAAGAAAGGAACAAGGGAGCTGTTGGTGTGCTCCCATCAGGCAGGGCTTTGTGCTGCCCTTGCCCAAAAAAGATTTTAAAGCAGGCCAGGCTGATTAACATGATAGTAGTTCCTGAGCGGGTACTTACATGATGGTATATTGCATTTATATCATGATACATTGTTACAGGACTGCTGTGAAGAGAGGCAGTGGAGAGGAAGGTTGGTCGTGGTGACTGTATTGTGGTTTGAAGCGGAACACCCTAGAAAAGAGGGAGGAAGAGAAACCACGCCTTCCATAAGACCTGGAGGACTGGGGACTGGAAGACTTCTGCAGGGAGCAAGAGGCTACCTGCAGTGGGAGGCAACCTACACCAAACCTCAGAAATGACAGAAAGTGACCTTCTTGAGAACTCCAATGAGAAGTTAGGGGAGAGGACACTCTATCAACCTCAGAAACACTAAAAATTGCTAAATTTGAAAGAAAGTCTGGAGAAATAGAGCCATCCTTCTCAAGAGATACAGGTTTTACAGCTTGTCATAGTTAGGTTTTTTTCACACTTTGTAGATTCTGATTTACTGTGTGTGAGACTTTGGGATTATTTCCTTTTTTTTTTCCTTTCCTAATAAGGAAAGCCTAAGAAGGCTACAAAACCATTACCTTTGGGTTGATGGGAAGGATTTGCTTTCTATTGCATGGCCCTTATGGTGCAGGGCTTGTCAGAAGGTAACCTGACACCACCAGTTGTAGCTGTCAGTATTGTCAAACCCTACGTAAGTAGAGGACAGTTTAGTAATAATGTTAAAATGCTATAGGAGAGTTGCACAGGGACAAAGAGAAATAAATCTTCTTCTTTTCCTCTCTCATCACAGCACCAAAATCTGGGAGTGTATATCTTGAGTATCGGTGATCTCTTGGACCTAAATGACACTACCTAGACTCTTGGACCTTTCAAAAGCAAAATCTATCTGCCTTGGAAATGAACATGCAGTCAGAAACTGATGATGATGAAATAAGGAACTGCTTGCTAGAAATCAATGTATGTCTGCCCTGAAAGCTACCTGTGACTTACTTGAGAGTGTATGGACAAAAGATTAATAGAATTATAGAATCATAGAATGGTTAGACTTGGAAGAGATCTCCAAGATCATCTAGTTCCACCCCTGCCCTGCCATGGGCAGGGACACCTCCTACTAGAGCAGGTTGTTCAACGCCCCATCCAGCCTGGCCTTGAACACTCTCAGGGATGAGGCTTCCACAACTTCTTTGTCCAACCTGTTCCAGTATCTCACCACCCTTACAGTAAAGAATTTCTTTCTAGTATCTAATCTAAACCTCCCCTCTTTCAATTTAAACCCATTACCCCTCATCCTATTGCTACATTCCCTGACAAAGAGTCCCTCTCCAGCTCTCCTGTAGGCTCCCTTCAGATACTGGAAGGCTGCTATAAGGTCTCCTTGGAGCCTTCTCTTCTCCAGGCTAAACATGCCCAGCTCTTCATAGGATTGGTGCTCCATCCCTCTGATCATCTTCTTGGCTCTCCGCTGGACCTGTTCCTACAGGTCCGTGTCCTTTCTATATTGAGGACTCCAGAGCTGGACACAATACTCCAGGTGGGGTCTCACAACAGCAGAGTAGAGGGGTAGAATCACCTCCCGTGACCTGCTGGCCATGTTTTTTTTGATGCAGCCCAGGATGCAGTTGGCTTTCTGGGCTGCCAATGTGCACTGCTGGCTCATGTTGAGTTTCTCATCCACAAACACTCCCAAGTCCTTCTCCTCAGGGCTGCTCTCCAGCCATTCTCCACCCAACCTGTACCTGTGTTTGGGATTGCCATGTCCCAGGTGTAGGACACTGCACTTCAAAATCATAGAATCATAGAATGGTCCAGGCCAGAAGGGACCTCCACAGGTCATCTAGTCTGACACCCCCAACTAGACCAAGTTGCCCAGGGCCTCGTCAAGCCTCACCTTGAATATCTCTAGGGAAGGGGCCTCAATCATCTCCCTGGGCAACCTGTTCCAGTGGTCCAAAGAATTTATTCCTAATATCCAATCTAAATCTTCTTTCCTCCAGTTTAAAGACATTGCCCTTCGTCCTGTCACTGCAGGATTTTGTAAACAGATCCTCCCAAGCCTTTCTGTAGGCCCTTTTCAGGTACTGGAAGGCTGCAATTAGGTCTCCTCAGAGCCTCCTCTTCTCCAGGCTGAACAAACCCAGCTCACTCAGCCTGTCCTTGTAGCAAAGGTGCTCCAACCCCTTGATAATTTTTGTGGCCCTCCTCTGGACCTGCTCCATCAGGTCCACTTCTTTCCTATATTGAGGGCTCTACATCTGTACACCGTACTCCAGGTGAGGTCTCACTAGAGCAAAGTGGCAGAATCACCTCTCTGGATCTGCTAGCAATGCATTTTTTGATGCAGCCCAGGATGTTATTGCACTTCTGAGCTACAAGTGCACACTTCCTGCTCATATCCAGCTTCTCATCCACTTGGTTTAGTTGAACTTCATGAGATTTGCACAAGCTCACCTCCTGAGCTTGTCCAGGTCCCTCTGGATAGCATCCCTTCCCTCCAGCATGTCAACCACACCACACAGCTTGGTGTTGTCAACAAACTTGCTGAGGGTGCATACTATCCCACTGTTTATGTCTCCAAAAAAAATGTCACAAACACTGGTCACAACACCAAGCCCTGAAGAACCCCACTCATCACTGGCTGCCACTTAGACATTGAGCCAATTACCATATCCTTTGAGTGCAATCATCAAGCCAGTTCCTGATCCACCCAGTGGTCTACCTATCAAATCCATGATTTTCCAGTTTTGAGACCAGGATATCATGTGGGACAGAGTCAAACACTTTGCATATGTCCACGTAGATGATGTCTGTTGCCCTGCCCTTGCCTACCAAGGTTGTGGCAATATCGTAAAAGGCCACCAAATTTCTCAGGCATGACTTGTCCTTGGTGAAGCCGTGTTTGCTGTCACCAATGACCTCCTTATTTTCCACATGCCTTAGCAGAGATTCCAGGAGGATCTTCTCCATGATCTTGCCAGGCACAGAGGTGAGACTAACCAGCCTGTAGTTCCCTGTATCTTCCTTTTTTTCCCTTTTGAATATTTGGGTTAAGTTTTCCCTTTTCCAGCCAGCGGGAACTCACCAGATTGCCACTTCTCAAATGTGATGGAAAGCAGTTTAACAACTTAGTCTGCCAGTTCCCTCAGGACCCGTGGATGGATTTCATCTGGTCCCATAGACTTATGCACTTTCAGGTTCCTTAGATGGTCTTGAACCTGATCCTCTCCTACAGTGGGCAGGATCGCCCACTGTAGCCCTTGTTTTTGCCTTCTGTAACTCGGGTGGTATGATTAGAGCCCTTGACAGTGAAGACTGAGGTGAAAAAGTCATTCAGCCTTTTCCATATCCTCAGTGAGCACATCTCCTGTCTCCTTCCAGAAGGGGGCCGCAGCTTCCTTGTTCTTGCCTTTATCCCTGACAAATCTATAGAAGTTTTTCTTGTTGTCCTTGATGTCTCCAGCCAGATTTAATTCTGTCAGGGCTTTAGCTTGTCTAATCTGGTTCCTGACCACTTGAACAGTTTCTCTATATTACTCCCAGTCTACCCATCCTTGCTTCCACCTTCTATAGGCCTCCTTTTTGGTTTTGAGCTTATCCAGGAGATCCTTGTTTATCCATGCAGGCATCTTGTCTTTTATACCTCACTTCCTCTTTGGGATGCACCTCTCCTGAGTGTGGAGTAGATGATCTTTGAATATCAATCAGCTTTCTTGGGCCCCTCTCCCCTCCAATACCTTTTCCCATGATACCCTGACAATCAGTTCCCTCAAGAGTCCAAAGTTTTCCCTCCTGAAGTCCAGGGTAGTGAGCTTGCTTCACAAGTTCATATTGATGTGTAACTGTATTACAGCCCCATTATGATGTCCCCTTTGTATGCTCCCTACCTGTGCACTGCTGGCACAGCAGCCTGTGCTCCAAACTGGCCACAGTCAGGATATTGAACATGTGTTTTTTCCCTAGTGCAATAGTGTATATGTGGAACGCATACACATATCAGATTGGTTTCTAGCCACCTACCAGATTTTGATGGCAGGAAATTTGCACGGCTCTTGTTGTAGCCAAGTGACAGATAATAAGAGAAAGGTGCCATTGTTGGAACTATCAGTATCAGATTTTCTAATATAGCCGTGTTGTAATGAGATCATGCACATTGCTCAATCTGCAATCAGAACTTCCACTGAAGGAATGAGCCTCGATAATAATAAAAGCAGAAAGCATTTTAAGTAAATAGAATTTCCCAGATACTGCATAATGTTGTTTGTTATTGCTATCTCTTATGAGCCTTGAGAAATATATTGTATAAGAATGATTTCCTTCAATATAAGCTGTTATCACGGAGGTCTCCTATGTCAATTCTTATTTAAAATATATTTCCTTACAGTCTCAATATTATGAAAGCATAAATTAATGTGACCTCTTTGCTTCCATTCCATGTTCTTATAAAACCTCACTGTAGCTCTCCAAAGGAGAGTTACTTTCTGCTTTGTACAAATGTAGCCTAAAACACTCCAAATAACAAGATCCATTTTGGCAGTAAAAATTCATTTCATGTACAGCTTTCACAGCCCCTAGAAAGCCAAGGTCTTTCAGTGAACATTGCACAGAGCATTTTTTTTGTAAGCTCAAGTGAGAGTGAAGAAGCATGTAGATGATCTCCCTCTCTGCTCTCCTAATGGAAAACTTCCATGAGCCTAAACAAGTGCTGCTTCTTTTGAAGAGCTTGTGGGAGCATAAGCAGGGAGCCTGACAGCTCTAACAGCCAGTGCAACAACACCACCCTGGCAAATGCAGAAGGGAGAGCAGGCCATTTCCATGAGCTACAGCAGTGCATTATTTCCCTCTTACCTAAAGCTTGCCATTGGCAAAAAGGCAAAGTCAAAATAAACTCCTATGGTTACATACACATTTCTGAAGAATGTTTCCTTATGAAGACCATTTTCTGATTTTGCACAATCTGCTTTTCATTTTGATATGTATTTCTTGTTGCTGGCAGCATATAACAAATATAATTTCATTGTTTTTAATGCACATCAATTTCTGACCACTGTATCTAATTAGACTATGTTGTATTGATGTAGAAGAGTTGTATGTTTGCAAAATTTCATTCTTAGGTAGTTAGAAGTCTTGGGTTTAGGCAAAAAAGAAACATACCTTATACATAAAATTATAATTTATCCTTGGTACAATTGAAATCGTAACAGTCTAATCCAAGAATCATTATTAGGCCAGATACAATTTTTATGCAATAAGAAAGCATATGTCTATTGAGAAAGTGTTTGGTAAAAATAATAGTAATACAGTTAAATTTGTACAGGTGCACTTAGTTTCTGGCCCTTTTCCTGATGTTATGTTCACCCTTCTGGTGTTCCTCTTAGTCCTAAGATTGAGGTTTCATTCTGATATTGGTGGTATTAACAACAATTTGTCAACATCTGAAGTCCTTTGCCAGGAGGAATATAATGTTCAAATTTATATTTGCCTCTGTCTTGGTCATGAATTCACTTGTGGTCACTTTTATGTGTATGCAAACATCTACAGACATCTAGCCTTTGTTTCACTGATCTGCACCTCCACATTATAGCCGATTTTTTATGGTGGATTTACATATGTTAGATGCTATCTCTTTGTTCTCTTTCTTCCCCTAAAAACATTTTGCCCAGCTCTAGGTCTGCATTTCTTTAGCTGTGAGGTCTCTAGTGTTGAGCCTCTGTCCCATATCTTTTCATCCCGAGTCTGTAGCCCTCCACACTACACCCTGTGTGTCTCCTATCCCGTCTAGCCTATATTTGTCTGTACTGGTAAAACCATGGTGGTAACACACAAAGATATACAAAAGAAAACAAATCAGCCATAAAGTCCTAAAGAATTAGAGAGTTTTTTGTCACAACTAAACTATCTCACCAAGGCTGCAGGCAGGTCAAGCAAAGTTCAGACAGAACAGGTCCTGACACCTTGCAAACTCAGTGCAAAGCTTATGGAATCTTACTAGCCATGGCAATACTCTATTACAAATCAACATAATCACAGTAGGTTCTTGTATAAGTAGGTTCTTGTTCACCTTTCTAGAGACACAAAACAGATTTCTCTTCTTTAAACTTTTACTATAAAACGTTATTTTCATCCCTCAAGTTATTCTGTAACTTTTTTTAGTACCTCACTTTCTTTTGTGATCTTCAGTAAAATGTTTATATGACAGTGATAACAAAATAGTTATATATATGTAGGTCAGTGAAGGTTATCATAAAGGGCAAAGTGTTAAATTTTCTGGCTGTCACCTGTGCAGACAGTGCTTCATACTCATTTAGCCCCCTAATTTTTTAATTTTATAATCTAACATGGGTCAAAACAGACTGAGAAGTTGTAACATATAGAGAAAACAAAATCTGGTAGGTGCAGAGCCTTGTAAGCAAAGGCAACTATTGTTGGGCATGTTCTGTATGCTTTATTTTAAAAAGCACCACATTTCCAGACACTATCATTGGATTATCCAGCACATATCCACCACAATTAACTTTATTGAAATCTCATTGTCTTATTTCCTAAGGAATGACATTTGAGATTATGGTATCTAGAAGAATATTTTATTTTGATCTGTTTCCCCTTCCTTCCAAAAAGCTTTTGTAACATTTTCCACAGTTTGTCTAATTCAAAACATGGGTAAGCTGTCTCAGAAAATTCTAATTTCTTACTGAGAGAAACATGGATTCAATCATTCTGAAATGCAAGAAAATCCCATAGACAACCCAGACACAAGTCTGTATCTCACTGGTCTCCCCTTGGCTGCTGCTCATCGTATAGCTTGCTGACCAATTAACAGCTTGCTGGGTAAAGTGTTCAGCACTATCCATTGCAACAATTATTGCCCATCTGAAAATATTTTGCTATATAAATGGGAATAAATAGGGATAAGGGGGTCTTAAGACCCTTATAAGTTTCTGTCTTCAACCTTGCCACAGCATTCCCAGTACAAGACCTCATTTTTTCCCTGATTCCCCATGGACCAACCCAGGAGGTGCAGTAGAGCTGCTGCACTCTACAACAGCTGGGGACAGAACCGCCAGAATGGGCTCTTCTTCATCAGCAGCCCCATGCTACAAGTCTGCTCCTGTCACTCTGTGCCCTGGTTTGAGATAAAACAGAACCAATTTTCTGTTCGGTACTTTTATTTTTTTAGCTGGGCCTCTTCTAACTAAACTCTGAAAAAAACCTGTTCACTCTCACAGTGATTAAGACCTGATTATAACAAGGAATGGTGTGCAGAAAGGCCCTTGATTATCCTTGTTACTATAACAACCAACGTCAGCCATTTTCATTATTTGCTCCACTGGAGGGTCAGAAACGGAAAAGCATAGAGGGGTCACACCTGTAGGGAAGAGCAGACAGGGTCAGGTGAGCCAAAACTGACCAACAGGGTATTCCATCCCATCCTCATCATGCTCAGTATAAAAGTTGAGGGATCAAAGAGTCAACTCTTTTTCTTTGATGGCTGACGTCCAAAGAGGACCCTGTCTGTTCACCTGCCGTTGATCCTGATCCATGCATTCCTGACTCCAGATTTGGAATCCAGCTCCTGTCAATCACCGAGTCCAGTCTGGGACCTTTCCCTATGCCTGCTGGCGATGTGACTGTCATCCTTGGAACTTGATATGGTTTTGTATATATTGTTCCTATTTCATTATTTTCTTCTTTTTTTTTTTTTTTATTTTTGTGTTAATACTTCATTAAAGTAGCTTAGTTCATTCTGAACACATAAACCTCCTTATCTCTTCCTCTCCTCTCTTTTTTTTGAGGAGATAAGGGCCATCTGTCAGTCTAGTTTTGGTAAATTTGGCTGAAACCACAACAGTGTCACAGAGAAAATGTAGAAGGGATGAGGCAACATATTCTGCTTCTCAATCACTTACAATGGCTACTAATGCTATGTCCACTCTGGTATTCATACTGGGAACTTTGTCCTAATTTTCTATTTGTTGCTACCACTAGCACATAGCACAAGTGTGAAGATAGTTGCAAACAGCAGAACCATGAATAGAAATAGAAACTGAGATTTAGAACACTTAATGATCGGGTCAGAACACAAAAGACTAGTGATGAAAATGCTAGGATTACCACCAACCCAGTAGACAGAAGAATTATCTTTAAGGCTTTGTTGCTGTTACCAAATGTATGACATTTTTGCAAAGTCCTTTAGTACAGACAAGTCTTGCGAGAGAGCACAGTTGACTTTTCGAAACATTAAAAAAAAATCTGTCTCAAATTCATATCTAGGAAAGACAGCAATGAAGTATCTGGTGGATTCCTTGGATCTAAATAATTCTTCTGTATTCTCAGGGGTTTTGCTTCCACCTAATTTCTGGTAATTTTGTAAATTGTAAAATTTCATTAGAGAATATTATTTTTCTCTCTGGTAAATCCACAGACATCATGCTATACTGCTGTACTGCTGAAATGATCTGAGAGAGAAATAACAGCTCTTATTCTGCTAATGCTGTTTTACTTCACTGAGATCTAGATATCCCAGCTGGAGAGGAAGAACAATATTACAAGGTGCTGTCTACATATACAGTGAGCAGCAGCTTCTGTTCTGATAAATTTATGATTATCCACTCAATTTATCTTAATGAAATGTGAACTTTTAAGTTTTCATGGCCCATTAGGGCCTCAAGTGAGCAAGGCATTTAAGCATGTGCTTAAATCCATCCTTATTCAGAAAACCAATTAAGCACATGCTTAATTTTAATGATGGATCTTGTACTAAGGCCTATAAAGCTAAACTGACATTGAACTCGGATTATACTCCCTTTCTTTTTCTTTCAAAAAAATTAACCTAGGAAGTTATATACAAGAGCTTACGCTAGTGTAAAACAACGCCTTTCAATTGCCATGTGCAAATATCAGGAATTGAAATAGTGAGGATTAGTTGCCATAACTCTAATCTCAACTAAACTTCAGGGAGGCAGAAAGGTTAATTTGCAAAGGATAACTTTTGATAGTGAGACAGGGCAATTTGAAGTGGCAAAACAAGGTTTCTGCGTCTTCATGGACCATGGAGGCAACGGGATTCAAGCTATCAGTTATTCAATACTTGCATACGCAGACCTAGATTTCAATAGTCTTCCATAACAGACAGTATAAGAGTACAAAGTAAATTAGCTAATGTTACATTTCTTATCCCAACTTCTGTGCATTTTCATCTTCAACTTTAATTGTTCTATTAAAAGTGCCATAGATGCCTTTATTTTGTTTTCTAAGCATTGCTATCATAAGACCAACCAAAGCTATAAAGTTATTTCACACTGAAATATGTATGATGCCTATTGATGTCAAAATTAAAGGTTTCTGAAGAAGCAGCACTGCAACCTTACTATTAGTTCACTAATTGCCCATCCAATTTGGATTGTCTATGACATTTCATAATATATTCCATTTCACCCTCTTTATCGCTCTACACAAGGCAGCTAAGTACTTTGAAAGCTTTAAGAAGGTCTTTCTATTATAAGGGCAAAGGCAATGTGTAGGCATTCCTTAATAATTTAGGTCTGAATCAGTGTAAAAAAGTTAGAAATTAAGCAGCAGAATATAAAAAAAAGGAAGTTTAGAGAGAGCTGATTTTAGCATAATTGAAAATACTGGAAAGTATCCAAGAACACCACAGAATTTAAATAAGGAGACAAATACCACAGCTTAGCCCTGCAGGTAATGGGAATAACATGTAGAGTCTGGTCCTTCCCTGAAAGATTGATTTTGACCTATATTAACTGCTGGATCTAGGGAGTTCAGTTTAATACCTCTAGAAAAAATAGAGTACAGGTTGAGCCAATGAACAGACATAAAAATGCTTCAAAGCTCATGCTCAGCTTGTACTACTCAATATGGTTGTTAGAGCAACACTGGCCCAAGGCACATGGCAAGTGGTAGAACATGAAGATAAAGAGACCAGTGATATATTTACAGATACTAAAATTATACTTCTGGAAAGAATTATGTGTTCCCTTCATAAATGTACACATTGACAAAAGGTAATGCTTTCTTTTAAAACAGTGAATTGATGGTCTGTTGTTTTTTCAGGAGACAACTGTAATAAAAAGGACTTTCATCAGTAGTATTTGTGCCTGAAATTCAGTGGTGTGTTGGCGTACAATTATTAGAGATAGGAGGAAGATGCATCCTTACCTCCTACCTCTTACCTCCCCCCTGCCTCTTCGTTAACTTTCCATTCTGTACCCAGGTTCCCTCTGCTTTTCCCAACCACTGAGTAAATTGGTCCAGACCTACACATATACTTGATTCTCCTTACAAATATTGTATGTCCCAGGCAGCAGAAGCTTGTGCTGGCAGCCAGCTTGAGCACAAACATGCACTGTGCTGTACAATTTCCCCCTGGGAACTGGAAGAGGTCCTGCAATTCCCTTTTTTGCAGCATGTGAGATATTTCAGGGTCTAAAATGGGGTGATTATTCTCAGGAAGATGGGAGAGATTTCACGTTTCCCTCTGTAAGAAATAGTTAAATACCTTCTCTGTCACAGAGAGAAAGCAAATGTGCTGCAGAAATGGACCCAAGTTGCACTGGGCCAGAAAAGAAAGCGAAGGTACCTCCTTTCCAAGGTTATTTATCCAATGCTGGTTTATTCCAAAGTATATACACCACTGAAACAGTCCTGGGAGCAACTCTCATTTTCTTGTCAGCTGGGTGACTGCCCAGACAACAAGGCTGTTGTGTGAAAAGTGGGCCGTCTTCCTCCTCCTTTGGCCATGATTTAAAAGAAAACAGCTGTTGTCTCTATATACTCTACAAGAGGATACAAAAACCGTACAGATCAACTCTCGTTTGGAGGAAGGTTTTGTTTCTAGGTCCTATCAAACATGAGTTTTGCTATGAGCCATTGAGGAATGCAGCAGTTCTTCATATACCTCCAGGTACACGAGAAATTGGTCAATCAGTGAGGATGTTCCAGGGTTACACTGGTAATTTTGGACATGGCTTTGGATCCTGTCCCTAAGCCTGCAGGTAAGCAGGATTTTTGCAACAGAGCTCTCCTCAGCAGTTTTCACTGCAGGAATCTTCAGCCTTTGACACAGAATCTCAGCTTTCTTCTTTTTTCTTTAACATGTATTTGAAAGTCTCCTAAAAACATATGACTTCAATATTGTTTGAGTTATCAAAGAGCCCAAAACAACACTCCTGAGAGCCTGGGGACAGAAATGATGCTGTGCCACCATGAAATCTGGTATTTTGTTAAGGTACCATGAGTCAATGTATTACTGCAAATTTAATTATTTTGCTGCTATGAGAATTCTACATGTATTTTAATTTTGTAGGGCCTATTTCTTAGTGAGACTGGATATAGCTGCATCTTGCTCTGCATTCTTCTTCACAAAAGAGGGATTCATTGATTACAGTGGGGATAGCAGAACTAAAGCTATATCAGTCTAGAAAAAAAAAAGTGAGGGCATATAAAGAAGAAATTACTTTCTACTAACCATATTTGCTGTCTGTGAGTGAGACAATAGCATAAAGTAGGGTGATGAAATTCTTTGTATAAGGATTCAAGGCCTGACAAGCAGAGGAGAAAATACTCCTTAGCATCTGCTATGACTGCTGGAAAGTGAGAACCAAGGAAAAATCTGTATAACCTTTCCCATTACCCTGTATGCCCACACCCGTATAACACTTGGATTCTATTATAGCTCTTTCTTCACTGCATGCAGACTTTGTTCCTTTGATCTTGGTGGAATTCTGTTCTTTGGATGTATTTTTCCTTGGGTGATGAAAGGTCCATGTGTTTCTGAGAGTGAGATTTCTTGCATGCCACTTGAGAGCAGGTGCTAAAGAATGTTTATAACCTGAAAAGGGAAGTTTCATCCTGATAAAGGCATGAATTGGAAAAAATTACTTTAAAGATATGACCAGGAACATATAGGGGCTAGATCTGCAGCCAGCTGAAAAGTGTGTAGGTAACACAGACATCTGTTGAAGTGTTCACCACCTGTGGATCTGGTCCAAGGTCAGGAGGGAAGAATCAGGGCAATAATTAGACATTCTGTTTTGCAATTAGAAACCACAGATGAGGTAATGAAAAGCTTTCCAGAACATCACTTACTATATTATTGGGTGGTGTTTTTTTTAATTGGTTCTTAAAATTAATTCTGCTTAAGTGACTAACTAGACAGTCACTATTTAGCTTGGGAAGTGCAGACAGGCTGGGGTAACCAAAACAAACAGAACTGAATTGATTTTCATATTAATGGGAGAGTTCATTCTAGAGAGAAAAGGTTAATTTGCTTTTCAGTGAGTTTATGAAGGGAGTGTTCGTGGCTGGGGTAATAATTTATAGCTAAATCATATGTTTAAAGGCAAAAGCGATTACAGAAAAGGTAGGAACAGTATTTGCAGTATTATCCAACAGAACTGTCAACAATATTCTCTGTGCTTTCTTCTTCCCAAAAGCACAAGGATTTGATAAACAAGACAGAATGATAGCACTGTCAGCTGTGGCCTTGTTTTTCCTCTACACAGCAGATACTTTAACAAATGCAGAATCAGAGACAATGTTGGACCACCTAGCTTTAATCCTGCTTGTTCTGACAGTCTAAAAGTAATCCTGAAGCATGCATAGCCTTTGTTGGGCTTGGCTTCCCCACAGGTGTTTTGTCCACAGATACCAAATTTTCACCTGGTTAGCATACTAATTCTTAAAAATTATGGTTTTTCAGAGAAGAAAGCAAAGAATTTATGCGTGAAATTATGACTGGACATGGTTTTAATTTATTTTTTGTCTTTAATTTTAACAAAGAAGAATCTTATATTTGTACAACAGAGTATTATATGAGCTAACTTGTTTCTTTTATACGTCTGGGTTTAGCAGTTGAACTTTTGGCTGGCTACTGGCACAGTTAAGTTGCAGTAAGAGTCATAACTGTTCTACTGAGTTAAGAACTCTGCAATAAATGTGACTTGGTGCAAGTGTGTAAATGGAGTAGTGACTTAGAAGGAATATGAATATAATATGGAAATGTTTGTAATGTCATTGTACTCCTGTGGGTGGGGAGCAGTGACAGCAGCTTGCCCATCCTACCTTTAATGCTATATTAAAGGCTTAAGCAAACATGCAAACCTAGACAAGATCAACAAATACCTAGTAAAGTTTGTCCTTTGGAATTTTTGAAATTAAACTTGGTGCCTCATCACCTTTAGAACTGTTTTTTTCACTATACCTGACATAGTTTGGATAGTGGTGGAGTGAGAAGCCCAAATAAGACTGATATCCAAAAGGCCACACTTCTGCCCCTTTTAGAGTGAGTGCCTGAACTTGCAGATACTTAAGGGAAAATCCCCAAGAAAATGTGAGATTCATGCTGGACATGTTTCATTTGGAGGAAAGGAGGCTGAGGGAAGACCTCATTGCCCTCTACAACTACCTGAAAGGAGGTTGTACAGAGGTGGGTGTTGGGCTCTTCTCCCTAGTGAATAATAACATGACCAGAGGAAATGGTCTGAAGTTGTGACAGGGGAGGTTTAGGTTAGATATTAGGAAAAATTACTTTACTGAAAGAGTGGTCAGGCACTGGAACAGGCTGCCCAGGATGGTGGTTGAGTCACCATCCCTGGAGGTGTTTAAGAAACATTTAGATGTGGCACTTCAAGGCCGAGATTGTAGGGGTGTTTTGTGTGACTATGGTTGGACTCAGTGATCTCAGAGGTCCTTTCCAACCATGATGATTCTGTGATTCCCTCAAAGTGTATAATTTAGCAGTACCTGAAATAATTAACCAAGCAATAATATTAACACAGTCTTAGTTCCACCAAATTTTCTTAAAAAACTCAAAACTCCAACTTGTCTTTTAAAGTTAGATGGAAACTTTCTTCACTGTGAAAGTGTTACAGTCACAGTGTCATCACTGGTGTACATCAACTGATATTAATGACATTATTTCATGGTCAAATGAAGCCTATTTAAAATTAATGTAACTGTTCAGGTTCTATTGTTTCATATTGTATTAGTGGTCACTTTAATCAGAAACATATCCAATTGTTATTTTTAAAATGTATTGCTGTTTTCCCTTTGACTGTAGTTGCCCAAAGTATTTAGATAAATAACTGCAATCGCTTTCACTGAAAGTTACCCATGCAGTTCCAGGCCTCGGTCCTACAAACATGCAAGGCACAAACTGAACCCATTAAACCCATTAAACTGAACGAGCCTTTTTACATGCAGGAAGTTTCTCAAGCAGAGAGGTGCTCGAAAGATCAAGACCTAATACCTCACATTCATTCAGAGGAGAGCATACACTTACATTGGCTAGCTTACCTAAGGACAATGATGTGCAATGCACCTATGTCTTCAGTGTTTTTTATTTTTGTTGGTTGTCAGAGGACTTTTTTTTTGCAAGGCACAAGTGGAGTGTGTAAAAATGAACATCTCAGTCTTAATCAGGTTGATGACATATAGGAAAAGCAATAGGCAGTACAACAAAGATACGCTGGATTTGTACAGCTTTAGTAGGATATGATTGGCATTTAATCTGAAGGAAAACCATGGAAGATCAATAACACATGTTTGAACATCAGGTTTCACTCACAGCTCATAGCTGAATCAAATTGCTGGCAACTTGCATGATTGATGCACCATGATGTCCAAAAAACAAGACACCCTGGTATCTCTTTTGTTTCTTCCAAATTAACACTATTTTCGCTATGAAGGAGATGGTAATACTTTATGCCCACTATAGCAGAAGAAATTGAAAGAGCTTGTAGCTAAAAAGAAAATCAACGACTTCTTTCTAGTATTGTGGCAGGATTGAAAGATATTTGAGGAAGCAGAAACAGTTGAGCCAGCATACAATACCACAGAAGCAGGTTTCCAAAGGATGTTTTTTGTATGTTACTAGCTTAATTTTAGTACAGCAATGCTTCACTCGTGGACCAGGATAACACAGAACTACATCAATATGCCTGCTTCCAAATAGTTTGAAATTGCACTAGATAACTCTTTTTGTGCAGAACAACAGATCTTTAAAAAAGGGGTCTCTGTTTTCAATACTGAGAGAGAGTAAATTCTTAAGGAAAAGGAGCTGGTGGCATGCCTGCAGGGGCTTTATACAAAACTTGACAGTAAAAATTAACTGGCTTTTTATTAGTTGGTGTTATCTCCCAAGAGATCCTTCACTTTTCTTTATGTCTGCTTTTGCACTTTCAGGCTGAACCTTGCAAAATATCACAACTCATCTCCAGGATGTCTGAACTTCACAAAGCTGGAGAAAACAACTAAACCGTTCTCAATCCAAATCAGCTGTTGACACCTCTGAGGAGGAAAGGCATGTATCAGGAGATGATCTGAGGTATAGTTATACAGGCATGCTTCAGACTAGAACTATTTTAGGCTCATTTTGTAGTACAGAAAAGTCCCCGATGCTCCTGAAGCAGCGGGGCACATTGTAAACGCCCTTGGCTGACATGTACAAAAGTACATACATGTATTTTCACAGGCTATAAAATAAGAGTTCAAATTGACCAAGAAAAAAGATAAAACCTGTAATCTTCAGGATGCTATCTGCAGTAAAGATTATGTATTGCAAATCACAAACTGTGTTAAAAGAAGTATCTTCTTTGCTATGGCAGAGGAACAGTTGCACCTTCCACATTTCCAGGCTCACATGTGGGCATGATAAAATCTTAACAACATGCCATTAAATATGCCTTTACAACATCCCTTCTGCCTCAGCTAGATATATCTGTGAATCCTCCCTTTGCACTGAAGATTAAATAAATTCCCTGGACAGCCGAGAAGACTTTAAGTATGACCTGATAGTTTCTCTGCTTGACAATAATATTGTCTGTTGGTTTGTGCTGTATCCAAGATACTGTTCTCTGATCCATGCTCAGAAAACAGATATTGATGGTTTTAGCTGATTAGCACCTGTATACCATTTGGCATTTCAGTCTCAAAACATATTTTACAAAATGTTGCAGCAGGTGGTTTCTAGACTGTGCAGAGTGATGCTCAATGCAAATATTTCCCAGCATCACCTAGCTAATGCCTTGAAACATTTTTCTGTCTTAAAAAAGCTGTAATGCCATTGAGTTTGGCCAGTGGGGTCCAAACTTTTGACTGAGACACGGAAAGGTTTTCTGACCAATCCCCATCCTCTATAGGACAGGCCATCATCTACTAACTGGCCAAAATGCAGGTACTCCTCCACCCAAAATGCATCCACTAATTTTGGGAAATGCATTTGGACAGGTGACAACACAGAGAAGAAACTCACTGTTACGTGCTATAAAGTATAACAGCCACTCCTTAAACACAATCACACTCTCACCTGTTACACAGCTGGAATACTCAAATTTTAGTCATGCAGCAGATGCATGTCAGGTTTTGTATTGTATTTGAGTGTCAATATTTCGATAGCATGGGAGTTCCAGGGTTGGCTTCTGGGAGAAGCTGCTAAAAGCAACTGGCCAAGGCCAAGACCATAAATGACTGGGTAACATAAGTTATTGGGTAAGAGCCACTGCAGCCAAAGAGTTGAGAATATGTGAGAGTAACAACTCTGCAGACAGCAAAGTCAGTGAAGAAGGAGGGGGAAGAGGTGCTCCAGGTGCTAGAGCAGAGATTCTCCTGCAGCCCATGGTGAAGAACATGGTGAGGCAGGCTGATCCCTGCAGCTCTTGGAGGTTAACAATAGAGCAGATATCCACCTACACGCAGTGGAGGATCCCACACTAGATCAAGTGAGTGCCTGAATGAGGCTGTGACACCACAGGAAGCTCATGCTAGAGCAGGTTCCTGACAGGACCTGTGGACCTGCAGAGAGAGGAGGCCACACTGGAGTGGGTTCGCTGGCAGGGCTTGTGACCGTGTGAGGGACTCACGCTGGAACAGCCTGTTCCTGAAGTGCTGTACCTCATGGAAGGGACACATGCTGAAGAAATTAATGGAGAACCGTTTCCCACAGGAGGACCCCATGCTGGAGCAGGGGAAATGTATGAGGAAAAAGGAGCGGTAGAAACCTGTCCCATTGTCTATTTAATAAAACAGTGCTTCAGACCTTTCATTCATTTAAGCTTTCCATCAAAATTCCCAGGAATTCCTTTAAACACAGAATATTTTGGCAGTAAGTGAAAAGAGATGTGATACATCTCACAGGAGCCATCATTCAAATTGATGGTTTGTGTGTAGAGAGGTTGGATGTAAAGCTGGAGAAACAAAGCAGCTTCTGAAAAAAGATCACAGTTCACTTGACTTTAACATCCGTTACCTTTCTTATCGTAAACAGATGGCCCAATCTCCAAAATAAGGAATTGCAACAGTTTTCAGAATTAGGAATACGATCTCTGTGCAAAAAGAAAAAAACACTCATTCGATGAAAAGCTGGGGAGAAGAAAACTAGTGAGACTGTCCTCCGAGACTTTCCCTCCTCAGCCAGTCCATGGAAAATGGACAGAAATTTCAGATAATAGTGCTGTCAACAGCAATGGTTTAACTCCCTCTAGCCCCCTGGATATAACAGAGGTGAGACTGTGAGTCACCCACTGACACTTGTCTCCAGGCTGGCTCTGTGGGATCTGAGCATCATCAGGCCAAGGATGAATGGCACCGTCATGACCTGTCCAGGTCCTGCACTGTCCGCAGGACAGCTGGGGAGAGATTTGGACACTACTGAGCCCCCACACTCTGCCACCCCTTGGCTCCAGACCTCCAGAGGGACTCAAGGCAATGGGGGAGAGAGGAGACAGCTGTGATGTTTTGGTTCTTGCTTGTTTTCGGTTTATGACTAAGATGTCCTGTTCCAACTTCAGGTCACAGAGCGTAAGTCTGCCATGCCATGCAGATGGCATCTGTGTGGAAAGCAGAGAAAAGAGGATAAATTAGCCAGAAAGTGTGTGGTGGCGTAACAAGGCTGATGAAGTTCAGTCATGGTTGCATAGGAATAGTAGGTATAGCAATTAATTTAGGAGACTGCTATGAAAATACATAATTTCTCTTTTTTTTTTTTTTTTCCATTAACTTCCACTGGCTTGGGAGCCATTGCTGTACACACTTCCAAATACCATATAGTGATTTATGGACAACTGGAAATTATTTTATATATTCAGGCCCATGTTGCAACAAACTTGAAGCTGATGGCTGAACTATAACTTTCGAATCCAATTTAAATTGGCCATTTTAGCACAAAGCTACACACACTTTTTTTATTGTAAATTGATAAAGGAGACATTCTCTGTTGTAAAACAAATTGTATTCTGTTTATCTAGCATTTAAATGTCCAGTGATAAGGCAATAAAAAACCAAAAAGAGCTGAAGTAATGAATAAGACAAATTCCAACTCAGTTTGACATTTTCCTCCAGCATGATGATTTTCAACCTTTTTTTCTCCATTTTCAGACACCTCCTAGCCTTTCATTGCAAAGTGCACCCATTAGAATTCATCTTTCTTAGATATGGCTGATTAAAACTGGAGACAGTATTGCAGATGAGGCCTCAGCAGTACATTGTAGAATGGCATGAACTCTCCCTCATTTCTACTGAAAATATCCTGTCAGAGGCATTTTTGGATTGCTGTTGCCTTTTCACAGCACTGGAGGCTCTCAGTTGTCCCATGGCCAATACACCCAGATCCTCCTCAGCATCAGTCATCCCTGGCTAATGACCTCCCAGTATAAAGCAAAAAAGTGATAATAGTCCCCCAGCCCAAGCCCATTTACACTCTGGACTATAAAATTTAATTCCACTTCTATTACTTTTTCCCCTGAGGTCATGCAGTTCTCCCTCCATGCTTTTTACACTGGTGCCTCCTCATGGTGTCATCAGCAAATTTAATTTGTGTTCCTTTGTGTTACATTGTGTCATTTGCATGCCAACACCACTAAAATAAATATTAAGTAAAAACATTCTTTTTTTCTATCACATTGCTCTGGAAATACCCATGAAACAGAATTGAGCCCACTCTTTCAAGAAGGGCACAGATGTACAGCTAGAAAAGTACTTAGCTAAGTATAAAACCAGGGGCCATGACACACCCTCACATGCAGCAGCCGCCAGGGCAACATCACCACTGCTGAGGCCTCCAGGGCAGCATCAGCTCCACCAGGCTGCCGAAAGCAGGGCCAACTCACAGCAGCCACAGGGCATATGGGAGCAATAAGAGAAAGAAACAGAGGCAGCGCACAGGCACTCAGGGTGGTGAGTACAATAGACATCTCAAAATTTCATTTTGATGATCTTCAACTCATCTTGCCACTGGCTTTAAATGCTTGTGTGCGGGTGTCACATCTTTGTCCTCCAGCTCTCTCCTTGGTCATGTAATACACACACTTTTATTTGAAGGAAGACCAAGTAAGTGAAACTCTATGGCCTTGACTTTTATTCTCAGCACCTCATGCAGGTTTTCTGAAAAGAACTGTTATAAAGATTTTTCAAAGAAATTGGGGTCACCTGCTGCAGTGAACTGAACATAATTGGGAAGTACTGTAGATATCCTCTGTTTGGAAATGCATTGCATGTGGATGATGGCTAGTTTGGTTCTGTATGAGTTTCCGGCTTCANTGACTTTTCATCTTAAATTAAATTGGGTACAAATACTGTAACAAATAATTTTCTCTCTACACTATAAGAAGATAGGCATAGAGAGAAGCTTAGACACATACAGCATGTAGCATCTTTATGAGATAAGATCAGCAGTGTGGCTTTTTGTTGCAGGGTTTGTCTTTAAAAATTGTAATCAGCAGCTTAGCAAGTTTATCATCCTCTAAGAGGGATGCTCTTCCCACTGTCTATGAAGAGAGATAGCTGTGATAAAAGATCACCTTTATGTTTATCAGAACCTTTTAATTGCCCACAGCATGCATCCCTCGAGGATCTAAACAAGCATTTGTATTAAAAAAGAAAGATGTTGCTATCATTCAAAAAGATGTTCTCAGAGCTGCATGTTAAAATGGATGCATCTCCTTCAGCCCAAATGTAAAAGGGGAACAGGGAGGTTGCAGGCTTCCCCAGCTTCCATTACATACACAGGATAGAGAAGCTAGAAAGCAAATGTCTCTTCCCTGCTGACTGTTGTTTTCTGCTTTTTGCTCTACTGAGGTGAGTAGAGCAGCCTCAGCTGCTTCATTTGTTTTGCTTGAACCAGGAGACCGATAACAGGAAAAGCACTCCCCTCCTGTCTCCCCAGCCTTTCATGACTGCCAGCCCCAGAACTGTTCACAGAAGCTGACAGTTACAACTTGCTGATTCAGCCCAAGCTTCAGCTTTTTTTTAACTTGCTCCAGATATTGACTGTTTTACAGAGTCAGATGCCAGCTGAAAATGGGATGCCCCAGCCCCCTACAAGTAAATGTTCTCCTTGTGCTCCTTCATACAGCAAAAAGCACAGCACAAGAGATTCTCCTTTGAAGTGCAGAGAGCAGCACAGGGCATTTTTAGAGAAACTTGTTTAACACACAGGCTAAGCTGATTGGGTGTTAGTGCTACAAATCAGACCTTCCAAACAGCTGTCTTTTTCCTAGATCTTCCCTGAATTCTTACCAAGTTAGCTTCTTTCTATCACTGGTCTCAGGACCTTTTCCCCACTTGGTCCACACAGTCAAGGAAAAGATGCATGCTTACTGTTTGTTTGATCCAGGAGCAGAACTTGATGAGGACACAAAGTAGCTTGTAGATAATTGAGCTCCTTCCCAAGAACAGGTAAAGTTTCCCTTTTTGCCATTTTATGAGAAACTGAAAAGCATGAGCTCATTCCCCTTTTTTCTGAAGCGGCCTGCCAGGGCCTTTCCTTGGGATAGACTTATCTTACATACTTGGGTGGTGCCGGAACAGTCATCACAGTTTGCCTACAACATGCATTTGTGTGTCACCTACACACTCCAACCCAACACAGTATTGAGGTGAAAGTCAATTGTTCTGATCAGCAGGGTTCCAATTGGACAGAACTTTGGATCAAAAAGGGAGAAGGACTATTTTTTGGGGATTGGAGATGACCATTAATCCAGCTGTCTGCTTTCAAGAGCTCTAGAGCTATAACTTTTCACAATAGTTTGACCCAATCTGCAACGACATCCTAGGTACATCTACCTAAAGCCACATGGCAAGGGAATAGTAATCCCTGGCTGTGTAATATGACTCTTTTCCATACTTCAGGCAGCCTGCAAGACACACTCTTAGCAATTTTGCTGTCTACTCTGCTTCTTCTAAAATGTAGACTGATTCTAGGTAACAAAGAGATAATTCTAGATCTAACCCATTTATTTTTTTATTTTTTTATTTTTCTGAAGAATAACTGAACAATTCACCACAAAGGCTCTTGCTAAAATCCCATGTCAATCATTGCAAAAGTGTTCTTAGGTAAAAGCTATTTCTTTGCTTCTTCTCACACATACCGTGTATATACTCATTGCCTATTTTCCCTTCAATGGTTCGCATCCATTACTGTATCAACCCAGCAAAATACAGGTGGAACTGCAGCAGATGGTGGCATATCTCTGCAAGCTCAATCTAGCAGAAGTAATATTAAAGATACCTTCTTCAGGAAAAGCATATTTTTGCTCAAGGAGCAGAATATGAAAATGTCCAGATACCAAATGTTATGAATCCAGCAATAACATAGCTCCCCTGATAATGAGAGTGGTTTGAATAATTTTTATTTGAACAGATCTGCTTGCATTACCAATATCTACAGTGTTGCTTGGTAACTATTTTCTGATACCAGGAGACTGAAAAACACTTTTTTAAAATTAAATTCCAATTCTGATATTAAGTCTTGCATTGTAGTGGTTTCAGTGTGTAATCCATATTGCTGTCCAGCTACAGCAATATTCTTGGTAACATTCTTCTGTGGCATGCACTTCTATAAAATTTCTTTTCTCTCCTAGAAAATGCCAATTAAGTTTATAAGTAACTATTTTACACCCCTTCCTTGCAAATGTGTTTATGTTGTAAGAAGAGCCAGTGAAAATATAAATTTTGAATGCAGGGAATCTCAGATAGCAGCTGTACAATTACGAATGAGTTTAATGATGTAAGCAGAAAGCAGCTCTAAATTATCAGTGGACAGAACTAAAATTACTACATAAAGTAGAAAAAAAAAATGATATTAAATTGTTCCATGAAACAGAGGTGAATGTGTTTAAATATTAGTCACACTTCTGTGTATATATTTTGCTGGTGGTGCAATGCCAGCATTCGCTTATTTTCCAGAAGCTGTGTTGTGTGGTCATGAAGATAAAGGAATAGAATAATAATAATAGTAATAACAATAATAACAAATGTAACACTGTTGGTAGGATTCAATAATAAATAAAATACCACAGTGCTCTACTAAATTACTTGTTAAAATTTAATTCAGACAATAAAAAGGATAATTAAAAAGAGGAAGGAACAATTAAAAAGAGGAAGGAACAAAACCCCCACTGTGCTGTAGTTTTAAATGTGTATCTGCTTATTTCCTCATATGTTGCAAATTTCTGTTACAAAGCCATTTCTTTCCAATTTTAAGGGGATTAACAAGTTCACTATGCCTCCTATGCTAACATCGACAGCGCTACAGAAGCTGGTAGAATGCTTGTAAATGCCATGGTTTTGTTGATTTGTGGATACTTCTATGACTAAAGAAATGTAGCAGTTGTTGGAGACAGCCCCTAAAATCTCTTTTTGCTCTCTGACAATTCCAGATTGTGTAGGAAGCTGCCAAGCGATCTGTGTTCAAAAATGAAATTCCCACCTCCCTAAATATACGTGCAGTGACTTTCTGAAACATGACTGGTTTTCCTAAGAAGTATCCACTGTTTGTTCATTTGGTTTATAAATGTTCTCTTTTCACTGAAGGTGTGAAACTGGCAGTTCAGAACTACAAAGGTAGAAGAAGATCAGAAGAAAACATAACATTTACTTAACAACTATCTCTAGTGGCAAAATTTTAGCTTGTAAGTGGGTAAGTGATTACATCTCTTCTATTACATAACTTCACAAAAGAAGACAGAGCCTTTATAACATTCTTTCCCAGGTTTTGGAATAGCAGCAAAGTCTGTGTAATAGGTGATGGAGAAATTCTGATTGCCATAAAAGTCCACTGCCACTGAATGTAGTTCCTAAAAATCCTTCTCAAGTCATGGCCACCCAGACAGCTTGGAGCTTGGGAATGTCAACAGTGGCAAAGTTGTAAAACGTAGAAATGGACACCATTTGTAGCAAAAGCAGCTGTCTAAAACTTCCAATAATTTGCCAGGTGAAAACAGTCCTCTCATGTTTTAAAAAAAGAAATGGAAAGTTTGTTTCGTAGTACTAGCCTTGGTATGGTTCCCAGTATCCAACTGTTATCTAGGTGTTGCCTTCCTGTGGAGGCTGTGGAGTCTCCAGCACTAAAATTCCCTAAAAAACCCCCAGGTTAAACAGAGCTTACTGGATTGATGTAGGCAAGTATAGCAAAGCTTGTTGTTGGTCAATGAATGGCACAGAGGTAGTCACCTTAGGAGGTCTCACTCCCATCATCATATTTCTAATATTATTAATAGTGTGCAGTAACAACTGTACTAACAGACTTCACAGAATTATATGGGGTTGGAAAGGACCTCCAGAGATCATCTAGTCCAACCCCCCTGCCCAAACAGGTCTGCCTAGAGCAGGTTGCACCAAAACATGTACAGGTAGGTTTTGAATGTCTCCAAGGATGGAGACTTCACCACCTCTCTGGGCAGCCTGTTCTAGTGTTCTGCTACCCTCAAAGTAAAGAAGTTCTTCCTCATGTTTAGATGAAACTTCTTGTGTTCACATTTGCGCCCATTACCTCTTCTCCTGTCATTTGGCACCACTGAAAAAAGACTGTCCTTTTTCTGTGTTCACCAGAAGTACTTAACTCAAGAGCAGGTATCTTTCAGAAGGAATGTTGTGCTTCAGGTTTGCTGGGCTGCAAGAAAACACAAGCAGCTAGATTTTTTGCTCTGCACTACAGAAGATGTCAAGCACAACGGTTGCAATAATCCCCAACAATTCTAAAATTTTTGGAATACGTCACAGCGTTTGTTTCTTTTTTT
>VXBJ01005260.1:171322-195300 GCA_013400055.1 Nycticryphes semicollaris
TTTTTTAGCTACAAATGTATTTAATATTGGCCAAAATCAGCCACAATGTGTGTGTGTGTGTGTGATAAATCCTTCCCTCCACTCCCTTCTCACCCAGAAATCTAGCATCTGTGATTCTTCAAATTGCTGTGGTGGTGATTTATTCAATTATACAGGAAATTATTGAGACAAGAAGGGCAGGATGTCGTCTTGAACGTAATGTATTAACATCACCAAATACTCAAAAATCATGATCTTCATACGAAGAAAAAATGGTTGAGAAATTGCTGGTTCTCTTTATGTGTCTGGGGGGGACAAGGGGGTGAGGTGGTAACTTCTATCAGTCACATCAACTTTTTTGTCAAAACCATGAAGTTCTCCTGACATCATATGACTCAGTCTGGTGGAGCTTTTCAAATATCAGTATCCTAGAGTGAGCAATGTATTGAAAAATAGATTCTCTTCTTCTTGAGGGGAGAAAGGGCATGTTGTTGGGTAGTTTGGCACTTCATAGGTTCACACTAGGAACTGAAAACTCCTCCCAAGCTCTAGGAATTTAACTACTCAAAACATCAAGCCCATGCAGAACTAAAAATTGCCATTGCTGTTACTTTGGGGATCTTTTACAATTAGACCTTTTCCTCATGTTTTGATGCTTTTGATCCCTAATATTGCACTGTTTATTTCTCTCCTTTTATTACTGTCAAGGATAAAATAATATGTGGGGGAGAATTGCACTCAGAAAAGACAGATTATAGTTTCATTCCCACGCCCACACTGCAAAATACAGCATACAATAAATCTGGATTCGTGACTTATGTGGGCTGTTAATATTTAACATATGCAGTTCCTACTCTTTTGCAGGTTTGTCCATATCCTAGTCTAATGTCCTGCAAACAGGTTCCAGGTAATGTCTGACATCTCTGGAGCAGGAAACTGCTATGTATACAAAATTCAAACTGTGCTAAAGATGAGAAATGATGGCAGAAATAAGTGTTAGAGCCCTTTGATCCCCCCTTCCTCTCTGCAGCAGTAAATATATTCAGAAAGGTAGTGCTGTAGATTTATAAATGTTAGCACTTTGAGTGAAGTCAAACTAATTTACTCTATAAACTTCTCTGACATTATGAAAACTTTGCAAAGAGATCATTGCATGTGAAGTATTAAAATACTATAATTTTAACTTAAAAACCCCACTCACAATTTAAGTGCCTTTCTGTATATCTTCTGTGTTTAGAAGTGTTTTAAGAATAAATGGGAACACCATAAAGATTGCAAAATAAATTATGTCTCTTGAAGTTTAACACCAACATAAAATAAAATGGCATGAATTCATTTTTCATAGATCTAGACTCGAGCGGTAGACCCAAGCAGCAAAGAAGTGTAGAAGGAACTTGTTCTGAGTGAATCAGTGGTGACGAGGGAGCTAGGGATGTCACTGAAAATGTCTAACATGGTTGCAGAGGGGTTGAGCACAGATATCTCATGGGGCTGGTCTTGCCTCTCAGGTAACAAGTGAGTGTTCTGGATAAAAACTATGGTTTTTGGTGTTGGTTAAGGACTCAACTAGTTGCTAAGCTGAGAGTGACTGAATGGGGGGGAGTATGGATATCTCATCATGAGCACTAAGATGGACCATTTTCAAGATAGACGGCATGAAGTTTTAAGTTATAGTATGCACTCAACACCACTTGCTGCAGAGGCAGATCAGCGTATACAGTAGTACAAACTGCAGTTGCATTTTCAGACTTTTTCCTCTGCTTATGTTCCATGCTGAGAGCTGGAACAAAGGGAAAACACCGAAAAGGGACAAAGCCCGGAGGCTGGACAAGTTTTTTGCCATATCTGAGCAGATGAACAGCTCTGTCAAGAAAGCTGATAAATAATGACTGGAGTATTTTTTCTCCTGATGTGAAGCTCTATCTTATCAGCAATTATAGGTACAGATTTCATAGAATCTATAACAGGCTAGAAGAATCTTGATACCTTTATTTCAGAATGGTGTTCTACATCTCTTTGGCTTCAACAGGCCCATAATAACTTTGTTCCCCTGCCTATGGTGGTTTTACATATATTTTCAAATTCTGTCCTACCTTTGGGTTCATGTTGGGGCACATTCCTTAGTGGCCACATTCCTTAGTGGCCACATGTGATTCTGAGGTAAAGGTATACAAGGCATCTACATTTTTCTGGCATCTGACTGGGGCACTTGACTTCCCTCGGGTACTGGCCAGATGGTGGTTCTCACTATTTTTCAATCCTAAAGGAAGCAATCAAGTGCAATCTTAAACAGCAATGTATATCTGCTTTGTACAGCTGGCTACCCAAATTTCAGCACCCTAGTTAGACAGTTGAGACCTAGCTCGGATATTTTTCTTTACAGCACCATCTAGTGCTACTTATGCAAGCTACAATTTTCTGCCTTCTCTCACATAAGTACAAAAACACATATGTTTTAAAACAAACACAAAATGAACCTGAGTTCTTAAAAAAAAATTTATTAAGGAATAAATATTGTGTTTTCCCTAGAGAAAAAAAAATCACAGCCATAAATGTGCAGTGACCTCTTGCACTTTAGAAACCATGTTGATGAAGATGTTACAAAAACGAGAACAAAGCAGGATAAAACAGAAAGTTGGTTGTTTATCTGTTTTGTTTAGACTGAGAAAGTGCTTGTGGTTTGGTGTGGGTTTGGTAAGTTGGACTCCCTTGCCCTTAATATGCTTTGCTCACTTTTTCTAACCTCAGACAAACCCTTTTTGTTTGACTGTTAAAACATGTTTAACTTCAATGAATAATGAATATTTCAGGTAAAGTTTGTCTTTGCAAGAAGCTCAACAACCACCTTCAATTACAGCATGAGTTCTTACAGTAAACATTCCCTAAGCCTCCATGATGATCATCACTACAAGAGCCAAAAAGACTCCCACAACCTCTCCACCAAAACTTGGTTTCTCCTTTGCTGTGGTAAAAGGAAAAAAAAAAAAAACCAAAAAAAACCCAAGGAAAAAACCCAACAAAGAAAAAAAAAAAAAAAAAAAAAAAAAAAAAAAAAAAAAAAAGGGAAAGGCAAAGAGAAAGACAAAAGGAAAAATGGAAAATAGAAAGAAGGGAAAAGCACAATTCTTGTTGTTTGATTTTATTTTTAAAAACCTTGATTATAAATAAATAATAAAATTTTTCCAATCATCCTGAAAATTGCCAACATATGGAGGAAAAAGCTAACAGCAGAGATTTTTCCAGGAATTTTTCACATGTTTATCTTGCATCATTGCAATAAATTCTTACAGTCTTCTGAAGTTCACAGTGGGATCCAGCTGCCTTCTAGACAAAGCAGAGACAGAGATGTAGTGAATACCAGAACACGATATATTGGTAGGATTTAGAAGTACAAATATCCCCTTCCACAAAATAACATCTAGTCTCTTCTCATATTCACTGATTGTAACTTGTAATTTGACCTTGACAGCTTGTAATTTTTCAGGACACTATTCTTAAAAGCAACTCTGGCAGGTTATGCTTGTAATGGTTGGACTTTATAGGGAAAGGTACACCTTCAAAACAGTGTTTCTGTAAAAATCCATCAGGGTATGCCAAAGGCAAACTAATGACTGATGGTGAAGCCACAAATGGAATCAAGTAATGTATTGATACCAGTAGTAAACAGTATTCGATTTTAACAGCGACTAGTATAGAATAACATGTCTATTTGAATTTATGAACCTAATTTAAATGTTGCAGAGACTTGACACAGAAGAACTAGTTGTTATGTTATTTCCTTATTTTTATTTGCTGACCATTAGAAAATTGAAAGGACGTTATAGTACTTGATACTAATTTGTTCATCTGCTTATGCTGTTGACTTTTCTTGTCTACTTGTGGTGTTTTTGCAAGTCATTCTAACTGTTCTTAAACCTGATTCAAAGAAACAATTGATTTTCTTGTTATGATTTATTATCATTGATCAGTCTGCAAATAACACATTTTTTGCTTTTGGCAGCTAAGGTTACCAACCTTTTTCTATTCTCTCGCAGGGAAGAAGTAAGTATAATTCCAGAAGTGCAAATGCTCTTTCTTTGTGAGAAGCTCTGACCATTGGAGTAAATCCCAGTGAAGTGCACAAGACCGTGCCACCAAGGACTGTGACACTTATATATAGCTCAGCTGGAAAGATCCTTACTCTTCTTTTCTTTATGACATACATTTTTAAAAACTTCCAAACTGTTTATATTAATAGTTATGAAAGCTGAGGGTCTGAGCATGTCTGAATTGTATTTCTAGTATAGTCCTGAGAGACAGCAAGGGTTCTTTACAATGAACAAATAAAAAATCCAGCTTTGGTTTTGGGGTATTTGAATGTCCATCTTATGAAGAATACAAACATGAAAGAAAGAAGCTTGCTGCTAAGTTTTTTCTATAAAATAAAATAAGCATTACTAACTTCTTTCTCTGTCTCATTTTCAGGCCTTACAGGCTGGTTTTGTTTCACTCGTCACTTCACTAAATAAAAATAATCACTGTATTTTTGTCAAACATAGCTAAAAGGGCAAGATTTCATTCTGGAAATTGTTGAGAGACAAAATGTACCATAAAACATATATATATATGCTCTAGAAGATACCATTTACTAACTAATAAGAAAGATATTTCTGACCTTCCCAAGAAGAATTATATTTATGCTTTTTTATATTCCCTTGCATTTGGTGAATAGCTTGGCTTTCACTTTACTTTTCGTATCAAACTTTGCAAGAACTCTCCATCTTGTACAAGAGCAGGCTTCCCCTGATCACTGAAGGGTGAAAGGGAGGTGGGATTTGTCCTTCTGTGTCCCCCAAAAAACAGTGGATTAGTCAGGCTTTCTACATTTCAAGAGTGGACCCTCCTTCCAGTTGATTTCTTGGAATCACAGGTGTGGGTCAAGATGATGCTAATAAAGAAAGCAGCACTGCAACACAATCTCAACCTTGTATCATCTACCCCTGGTGCACCTTTGTTGTGAAACATTTTCCTTAGTGAGGCTTTTTTTTTGTGTGTGGCTGGATATCAGCAAAACAAAACATAGCAATACATTGCAAAGCAATACTACAGTGTTTCTGAGCTTTAGCACAGTTTCTTTTAACAAGACACTTTCAGCAAAAGGTTGGTTTGCTGAAATCAGAAATGGGTGATCAACTTCTTGATGACTGTCTACCTTTAATAGCAGGGTCTGGCATAGCAACAGGAATTCTTCTACAAGGAATAATTTTCAGGATTAGGACTTCCCGACAAAAACAAAGAAAAAAAAACAACCAAACAAACAAAACCCCAAAAAACCCCAAACCAAGAAAAAAACAAAAAATAATAAAAAAACCCGCAACAACATTGGAGGAATGATTTTATAGCTCACCTGGTTTTGTTTCCCAAACTGTCCTCAACAAGAAAAGAAAGATATCAGTTATTCCCATTCTGAAAACAGGCACTTGTGACATTGAGAGTCTTTTACCTTCACAAATTTACACTCTTATGACTGAGTATTCAACTAATGTTTCAAGTACACTGTCTGAGACAACACTTAAAACTACAAGTATTGCAGGCTTGGTAGCAGTAAAAAAAAAAAAAGGGGGAAAAAAAATCAATTTTATTTTTACTCTGTATCATCAATAGCTAAATAGCTGAAAGTAGAAATTCTTTATGTACATGCAAAGAAAAAATAGATTTGGAGTGGAAACTTTTTGGGCAAGTATGAGTCTAACAGTATTTGAAGTAGATGAGATATTGATCCCTAAAATAAATAAATAAATACAAATGCCCAAACCTTTTAAACTTCAAAAGTTTGCAGAGTTAACAACCTCACATTTGGAAAACTGATAAAAAAAAAATCCCTTTCTATAAAATTGCCATGAAACAGGATTACTATTGCCTTTTCTTTCTGAGGACAACAGCATGCCTGTATTTCCATGTGGCAGGAAGAAAAGTGCTCTAGAGTAGCTTACGGGTTTTTCGTTCCAGGCTAGTCCAATCTGATAAACAAAGATATTTAAAAAAATACAGTCAGTGTCCAGACTGGCTATTAAAATAGCAATAATAGCAAAAAGTCCCAACACTCCAGGAAACCTCATTCAGGTTTAGAGCTTCATCTTTCTCCCTGGGCTGTTTTGTGAGCTGAATGCTGCTAGTTTGGTAGCATACAATTCACCAGAGCCACACATAGGCATCTTTAGACTAATAACCAGTCTAAATGGTTGCACGCTTCCAGTGCCAGAGGAATAAATCAGGTTCAGCCTGCAAGCTACATAGACATGGCTCTGAGCCCTAAGCCAGCATACCTTGCCTTGCCATCAGCACTTTGTATTTTAGATCAAGTTCTACATTCTCGGGTTATGGTGCTCAAAAGAAGTTGTAAGTAAGCAGCTGCCCCAGCTTGTGGCAGAAGCATTTTTATTACCATTTTTTATCATTCCTGTGTAAGGCCCTGCTGTTCATGCAGAGATCACCATGCTGGTGTGCAGTAGCTTTGCTTGCAGCCCAGCAGTGACTTGGTATCAGGAGCAGCACTGATTTGAAACCCGTGAGCCAACAGTCCTGTAGCTCATAGCTTGCCCCAGCTCTGCAAGACAGGGTATCACTTCCTACCTCCTCTGGAGAGATCAGCAAACTCCAAGCACATCTATAGAAATGTCTCCAGATATGTGCTAGTTTTCAGATTGGAGTGAGGGCTGGGATTAAAAANGCATAAAAGCAAGTCTTGGAAAAAAAAAAAAAGAGAGAGAAAGAAAGAAAGAGACTGCATGTAATGCTCAATAATCTGAGATGGACATATTGGGTAGCTGAGACAAAAAGGTAATTTAATTCTGCCAATTTTATTTCACTAAAAGGCTGCAGGAATATTTCAGCCACAGCAGCAGAGAGCACAGGATGGCAACTCAGCTTTGCATGCATCAGCTCCTGCAAAGCCCTCTGCTGTCCAGCACTAGCAGTGCCATAGAGCACAAAATGTTCAACCTGGCTTTCAGGGGACGAATATGGCTTCTGCTGCAGTCTTGGGTCTCAGCTACTTTGCAGGGATGTCAGGCAATTCACACTCTAACTCCCGAGGCACGTATATTGTCTGCCCAACTCTCCTTAGGCTGGGTCAGAAGTTTGGGTCCTGCTTGCTTGCTTGCCTTCTCACTTATGAATAACAGGAGACTCACGTATGTTTCAAGCTTGCCTCTAAAATGATCAAAATTTCCTTTTCAAAAACATTTTAAAAGCCTGGGGAAATGTTATCTTTACAAGTGTGTTGAATATAAACACAAGGTATCAGAAAACAGATTATAAGTTGGCTGCACTGGAATATGAATTTTGTACATATTTTTAATAAAATAGATTATGTCACTAATTTACCTCCTTATGTCTTGACACTGAAAATGTTTGTGGAAAAAAAATTTGCCTTACAACCAAGATCCACTGAATAGGGATTTATTATTATTATTATTATTATTACTACTTTGATTCTGTGTTTCAAAAGTATGTTTGTTACTGATGGAATTAGTTTACCTGTAACACATTACTTTTATAGAGGTTAAGCTATGCAGTTCATTTATTTAGTGAATCTGAACATAATATACAATGAAATACGAAGCGGTTTTGTATCTTAAAAATGTTATTTCTTCTGAAATAGAAGCTTAGCCCTAGCCTACACACAACTACAAGATGTCTCAAAAAGACAAGCAGTTATTGTGAAATGGTATATCTGTGTGCAAATATAGTAGGAATATTTATGGAGAGACAAGAATAAATGAAAAAAAATCCCTTTCAAAGATAAAGTGTCACTGCATTTCAGCTGGGGAGAATGTGTGGGGGAGGAGGAGGGAAGAGAGTTAAAATCTGAACAACCTCTAAATCCTTCCTTGCAGCCTATGATCCACTTCTCCACCTCTTATGGGTGTCTGGTACTGATTTCCCAGCCTTAATAGACCATTATGGATGAAGCACTGCTGCACTCTGACATGCTCATTGGTAGGAATGTGCAGTGGCTTGTGAACAGTTATTTGAAATTTTGCTACCAGATGGCTGCAGCTTTGCAAACCACCTGCCATGAGACTGAGCCATCCTGGCTCTGGTTTGAGCAGGAACAGCAACTACTGCAGCTGCAGCTTCCCCCTCTGACTGCATTAAGAGAACCTGAGAAGGCAGATAAACACGTGAGGCCAGAGAACATGGAGCAGCGTCTCCAGGAGGGACATATCTTGGAATATCTGCCATCACTGCAGCCAACATCTTAATGTTGGAGGCAGGGGAAATATCAGCTAGTGAGTACAGATGAAGTTACAGTTTGCCAGTCCTCAAAATGGCAAATATGCCAAAGCAGCATGTCTCTAAAATCTAAAAATAAAATTAAAAACCCCACTCTAAAATACAAAAATTAGTATAAAACCACTGACCTTACTGCACTCATTTTGCTATATTTAGTGTATTCTTTATTGACCATATCTGACCAATCTAGATTTCATTTCTTATCCGTAGAATAGATACAACAGATGAAATGATTCATCTCAACATTCTGAATACATATAATTTCTATTTCTCTGTAATAACTCAGGAGTAATCAAATCAAAATCACATTACCATTTCCCTTTAAATCAAATACCATGTTAGTGACTTTGGAATTTAGCTTATCAATGGAATAGCAAAGTTTTGTCACACCCAGAGACTTGTTTAAAATCTGTATGATAAATGTTTAAAAAATTGAATTTACATTTAAAAATTTGTGCAAAATAAAATTACTAAGTGGGAGCTTAAAAGGCACGACAGAGCCCTGTGAGGGGTGAAAAGGTGAAAAATCCAGAGTTCACAATTACATGCTTAGTGATCAGTAAAGGTAAGCAAGCAATAAGCTGCCTGATGAAACATGTCATCAGGATACAAAAGCTTTCTTTTAACAGGTTTTTCCTTCAGCTTCAAAAATTGAAGTCTTTATACCTCAGTTTCTGAAATGTGGTCTTCCCAGAAACACATTTTTTCCAAAAAGAAAATTAAGGCAAGCAAGCATTTCAGGTATTCTTCTTCAACAATCTCATCTCAAAAACTACATTTCTCAGGCATCAGCTCACTGTAAAGCACCTAGAATGTCAGCTACAAACTTATTGTAGCCAATAACTCTCAAGGATAAATTCATATTGAATTGTGAAAAAGTAATGGAAATGAAAAAGAAAACATATCTATCCAAACCAAACCAGAAGTCCCTATTCAGCATGAGTGCTACTGTGTTACAGATTGTGATTAGTAGTGCATGAAGCAGTGAAGAGTATATGTATGTAGATTAAAATGTAGTTTTTAGAAGTACAGTTGGTGATCCAAAATGCTCAGCAAGTACTTTGTTGTTTTTTGTTTTTGTTTTTTTTTACATGAGAATTAGAAGGATCTAAAAAAGAGAACTGACACACATTTCAGTTTAGATTTCACTTAGATTTCAGTTTTCTTGAATAGTTGGATTCTATTTCCCTGGCTTGTTACCAACATACCAACATGTTGCTAGAATGTAGAATATTTTAACTACGAGGTAACTTTACCATCACTACAAGTCTGGTTTACTTCTGCAGAATTTTGCCATTGAGATGTTGGTATGCAGCATCAGATCCACTAGATGTCACTCAACAGTCATAATAATTTCCAGCATTGACATAAACACATACACACAAAAAAAAATATTAAAAGGGCAACAAATTCTATGCTGATTTGTTTTTTTCCCTTCAGACTCAGAATTATTATCTTTCAAAAATTCAGATTGTCCATGTTTAAACTTGACATGTGATGTCTAAAATGTTGTCATTACTTCAAAAATTATAATTTTCTGTTTGTATGCTGATCCCAGTTAGAAGGCCTGGTTACATTTTTCTTTAATAAGTCTGGTTCTTTAAAAGAAGAAAATAAAAATTAAAAAAAAAAAAAAAGTTGAGTTTTGAAGGGTGATGGACTTGATGGTAACGAGTAATTGTGCCTCTGGACTGTGAACACACTGTTCAACATTTTGATCTGCATAATGCCTAATGACGCTGATCTTCAGTGGAGTTGTTTTCTGGCTTATATGATCATCCCCTCTGGGCTTTTGCCATTAAGAGATGTTTTGAATCCACATTCCAGCCCCTCAAACATCCATTTACCGGGATGGATGAAGTCTCTGTTATGCCGCTTGGAATGACCTCTTTCTACCTGCAAATTCTTTGCCTCCGACTTCCAGGCATTTGCTCTCACATGGCTTTCAGGTACTGTAATTGCATCACACTGCAGTTGGCTTTCCTTAGAAAACTAAACAAAGCCCTTCTTCTCTAGCTTTCAAATTATTTTACTGGCTTGTTCCATGTTCCCTCTAGCTTCTTAAAGAGGCTTTTCAAAATATGGGTACTAAAACTGTCCCCAATATTGTAACACTAGAAACATTGCATATGAAGAGAAAAAAAGTTTCACACACTTGATTGTTACTCTTTTATATAATTTTCATTCCAAAAAAAAAGGTCTATAACATTTTTATGATACAATTAGTTCTTAATTTATTTCAGGTATACTTTGGTGTCCTGTCTTCCACTAGATTTGTGATTAGTATCCCTCATGAATTCATATGTTCGGTATATATGGATAGCTCACTTATTTCCCCAAATCACAAAGGAATCCTCTATCTCTGAGGAAACCATAAGCCTTTATTATTTCTCATGCTAATCACCAACAAGTGACATTTTCAAATATGTAGTGCAAAGACATCCACAAACTTCTGCTCAGATCCATTTTCAACCCTAATGCTTAGAACAAGGAATGCTAAAAATATTTATTTACTATTCTCCTGCCAATTACTCCTTATATAGCAAGTTTAATTTGCATGTAAGTTGCATAAAAGGTTATCATGAAAGGATGAGCTCACTGACACTCTGGAATGGGCTGACAGGTGCACAAGAAAACAAGCCCTTTCAGCTTGTGAAAAAAACTTCTTTCTACGTTTGATAAGATAGTCACAGGCTAACAACCTGTTCCCTGGGAAGCTGCAGATGTTGTTGCTAGAGACACAAGTCACACCTAAAAGTCACAGCCAGGTGGGTTCCACTGTGTCAGAACTCTTAAAGCATAAAATGAATGATAATTTTGGTCCAATTCACATCATCTTCATGGAATAATAGATTGGTTTGGGTTGGAAGAGGCCTTAAATATCATCTAGTTCCAATCCCCCTGCCATAGCCAGGGACACCTCCCAGTAGACCAGGTTGCTCAAAGCCCTGTCCAGTCTGGCTTTGAACATTTCTAGGGATAGGACATCCACAGCTCCTCTAGGAAACCTGTTCTAGTGCCTCACCACCCTCACAGTAATTCTTCCTAATATCTAAATCTCTCTTCTTTCACTTGAAAACCATTACCCCTCATCCTACTGCTACAGTCCCTGATAAGGCTCCCTCCCTCTCTTTTCTGTAGGCTACCTGTAAGTAATCTTTTAGCACAAGACACTGGTGTACTGGCAAATATTAAAGCTGAATTGATCTTAGTTTGTCATAAAACTCACTATGGTTTAAAGGCCCACTGTCTCCCTTTTATTTTTTTCCCACAGGCTTAAAAGACATTTGAATCTCTTTTCAAATGCATTTAGAAGCCTTGATGGATATACATCCATAGCATGAGATGGAATCTAAAAATTATGAAATGCTCTGCACAATTTAAACAGGTCCCAAAATTACCTGTCCCTCCTCAGATTTCTAACTTCAAATAGAGCTATATTTTTTTTTATTTTTATGTTATTACTAATGACAATTCTGCTGAGGGAAGGTGGACCATTTTTCTGCAGCAAATGTACAAGTTTATTTTCTGTCATTTGTCTAGTGCTATGTTGGAGAAACTTTTTTATGAGACCTGCATCTGACATCTGCTTTGTTATGTTTGGCCATAGAAATAGGCTGAGAGAGTCAAGGGCGTTTGTGTGATCTTGTTTTTGGACGTTAAGTTCTTGCATTGATCTGTGGTTCCAAGAGCAAAATTTTAGCCTCATTAATCACATGGAAAGCAATCATAGAATAGTAATTTTCATAACAGATTATCAAAAGGGCAGGACAAAAAAGAGAAAAAGAAAAGCACATGGAAGTTATAGATTTTTATTTTTTTTTTAATCAGCCTCTATTAATTCCTCTCTTTTTTTGCCACCAGAGTTTTAACACACAAAGCAAGCTGTTTGGCAAATCTATCAGAGGCTGCTAACAATGGAAATAACAGGCCTTTTGATGGCAAAGAAAAACAGAAGGTGAAGTGAGCTGGAATTTTTGCTACTGCTGTTCCTGCTGTAGCTTGATCTTTCCTCAAAGACAAAACAAACTTGCAAAGGGCAGAAAATAAAAATGCAGCTTATTTTTTTAAGGCTGTCTCTCACTTGTTATCAGCAAGTGGCAAGTTCCCAGCACAAGGTCTTACCTGTTGTGCTTAGATCTTACAAACCTCTACAAGTCAGACTGTTTAAAACTTTGCTTGAGCAGTCTTCGTAATCACAAGCTCTCTGACATACTACAAAACAATACCAGCTACCAAAGCCCAATTCTCAAACAAAAGCAAAAGGAGAGGGAGAGAAAGGAAGAGATACACAATACTCTGGAAAATAGAGGGAAAAATAGGGCAAAGCGAGAGCAGGACTTCAAGTGTCAGCCTGGCATGAGTAGGAAACCAATAGAGGTGGTGGCAACCCATGGATCTCTTTCAACTGTCCGGTGTCATAAGGATATGGTACAAGAGCAGGATGTTGTCCCCGGCAGTTCCATATTTCTGATGTAAGAGCTCACTGTCCTCTGGTACTGTCCAGAACCACTGTTGTTTTCCAGACATGAAGAAGGGATAACGAACAAAACAGTTGAAGCTGTCACGACTCTGGTTATTGTGTAAGTGAATGCCCACCATACAAATATTACTCTATTAATTTTCATCCACGTGCCAGTTATTCACCCACCTTGATATCACCACTCTTGGTCAGCCCATTATGACTGGACTAATTCACATTCACTTTTGTTAATTTTCAACCCATAGGCTGAACTGAAGTATATTTTTTTTTGCTTTAGAAGGCTCAGACCAGTAGCTCCCAAAGAAATACCCACTGAGAGGACTCAATGTGACTGCTAGAACTGCACATAATCTTAATTCAAACTGCAACTGCACTTGCTATCAGGTGAAGCTATTTACTCCTGTGGAATTTGGAAGGAAATAAGTGGGAGCTGCATTGATCCACAGCTTTGTTTTTAAATGAGGCATATTTTAAGTTACCCAGAGACTCCAAGCAAAACAGATGTTGTACAAACAAGTATAGAAATTATTTCTCCTCCAAAGATGTGATATTGTACAGAAGTAGGCATACAGTTAAGAAACACAAGGAGAAACCATTCAAGTTGTTCAAGGTCAATGAGCCATTTGACATATTTCTGACTGCCATTTCAATATTTTATCCATCCCACACTGATAGGAAATGAATATTGAGTGCAATCTTACCCCTCTTTGAAATAATGGAGATTTGCTTTTCTATTAGTTAACTCAAGGCAGAATCTATTTTCTGAACAGCAGTAGATGTGCCATTTGGCTTACCTGGCTGATGTATTTGGTCAGATACATACATTGTTCTAAGAAAGATTTAATACACAAGTCAGCATGTGTATTTGGCTTACATGGCAAAGTCTTGGTATCAGGGGGCCTACAGAGGTGGCTTCTGTAAGAAACAGATAAAAGCTTCCCCCATGTCCAAGAGAGCCAATGACAGCTGGCTCCACCACTGACCAGTCAGCCACAGTAGTAACGCCTCTGTGACAGCATATTTAAGAAGGGGTGGGTTAAAAAAACAACTTTGCAACTGCAGCCAGAAAGAGGAGTGAGAATACATGAGCGAAACAACTCTGCAGACACCAAGGCCGGTAAAGAAGGAGAGGGAGGAGAGCAGAGATTCCCTTGCAACCCGTGGTGAAGACCATGGTGAGGCAGGCTGTCCCCCTGCAGCCTGTGGTGGTTAATGCTGGAGCAGATATCTACCAGCAGCCTATGGAGGACCCCATGCTGGAACAGGTGGACAAGCCTGAATAAGGTTGTAACCTCATGGGAAGCCCATGCTGGAGCACACTCCTAGCAGGACTTGTGACCCCATGTGGGGTGCACACTTGAGCAATCTGTTCCTGAAGGATAGCACCCCATAGAAAGGGCCTACACTGGAGCAGTTTGTGAAGAACCACAGCCCGTGAGAAGGACCCAAGTTGGAGAAGTTCATAGAGGATAGGCTCACATTGGAGGGACCTCATGCTAGAGCAGAGAAAGAGGGTAAGGAGTGCTCCTCCTGAGAAGGAAGGAGCAGCAGAGACAACATGTGAGGAACTGACAGCAACTCCCATTCCAAGGGAGAGGGTAAAGACTTCAGGAGTGAAGTTAAGCACAGAAAGAAGGGAGGAGTAAGGGGAAAGCATTTTAAGATTTGTATTCATTTTTTCATCAGCCTATTCTGATTTGATTGGTAGTAAGTTAATTTCCCCAAGTCGAGTTGTTTTTACCCATAATGGTAATTGGTGAGCGATCTCTCACTCTCTTTATCTCCACACATGAGCCTTTTGTTAATTTTCTCTCTTCTGTCTCTGTTGAGGAGGGGGAGTGATAGAGTGGCTTGCTGGGCACCTGGCATACAGCCAGGATCAAGCCACCACAGTGTCACAGAGGAATTACTGCACTTATAAGAAAAGTAGGTGTATGGTAAGGAAAGAGTAAAAAACAGTGATTTGACTGTAGTATAATTCCTTTGTCACTTCAGTGCATGGATGGGAATAATCGTTCATGATGTGAAAGTCAGCATGTAAAAACAATTATCGAATGAGTCCAAGTCTGAGATGAAGGAAATGACTGAGTGAAAAGTCTTTCTAGTGAAGCAGCTGTTAATTGTGCTCACCACTCTAGTGAATGTAGAGGAAAATGAAATGAACTCCTGACCCACTGCTCTTTGCAGAGTTTTTCTTCCACTCTCATTCACGGTGCCAGTTCCAGGTGCCTGCACTGAAATGGCACACTTGTTGCAGGCTCAGAGCCATTAATACTGTCTTTTTTGGACCTGTGTAAGCTTTTCAACACTTTTGCACAGGATTTGTGACAAAGAAAAAAAATCCCGCACCAAGACATAAGCACCCCATCTCTTAAAAGCAATGCCTCATGTCTTCCTCAAGAGTACCGAAAATGCTCCAGGGGCTTAGACAAACAGAACTCTGTGCTCACGAGTCCCTGGGCCTAAGGAAAATCCTAAAGAAATAACACAGCCTCCTACTCTCACCTGTCTCTATTCAAAGTGGAGGCAGTATAAAAGAGAAACACAGCTAGTTTAAGAAGTGTTCAGAGAGAGGTACTTTTTGTGGTAAATCCCATTCCCTAGATGTTATTATCCTTTTGTTCAAGAAGTATTTCCCCTCAGCAATATTTCTCTATTGCTGTTTCTGGAGCGTCATTCCTTTATATAAATTTTATTTCTATCCTTCTTTTTATATTATTTTTCCCCAATTCTTTTTTATTTCTCTTTAATCTTCCTGGAATAAAGACTGTGTAATCTTTTCCTAATCATATCAATATTGGTCTTGTTTCCCTTATAAACAGCGTAGATGTGCAGCCATCCAAATTAAGAACCAAAGAGTCTGAAACACATCTTCAGTGATTGCTTAAAGTCTTCTCTCAAGACAAAACTTGGCTACCATCACCACAGGACCTTGCAAGCTCATGCATGAATTCAATCAGAATTCTCCCTGTGCAGTGTACAAGACCCACACATCCAACACTCTTCATAAGGTACCGTAATACCACTAGGCACACTCATGCACACTCTCCACAGGCAGGCTATAAACTGCCCCAGGAGACCAAAGGGTGAAGGCACTGCATGAAATACTTGCAGACACTGTTCCTTGGGACACCTTTTCCACATCCACATCCAAGCAGTGTGGCACAGCCACTCTGTGCAATAAGTATTTGACAATGGGAAGTACCTCAGATCAGAGAGATGGTTTAAACTGTGTTTAGCTTAGGTAGCTGTTGCTAATCTTGAAGGCTACACAAGAAAACCATCAAATTTCCATTTGTTTTCACTCAAGTCAGAGAGAAAAAAATAAAATAGTGAGCCTTAAACATATGTAAGAGAAAGGGAGTCAGCCTCTAAATATTAAACTTGGAGCTCTACAACAGTTACATGAAAAAGACTAGAGTGTTCTGGAAACTGTCTTCTTAAGAACTGCAAAACTGATTATAAAGGAAAACTTGTCAAAGGAACAAATGTATTAAAGGCAAGCCTTTCTTTTGAAAGGCAACAGGTTGGTGACTACAAAGACAAAGGAGCTTTTAAGGAGCACTCTGAAACTCTTACACCACTGAGCTCTGTACAAGGGCAATAGAGATTCACGCAATAGGATGCATTTGGTGCTAACTGGAGTATTCAAATGACAGTTTCAAAGTTTAAATTTGTAGATGATTTCATTAGTTGCTCACTGAGCAAGGTAAACAGTACATTTGAAAAGGCTGCCTGTATTAGAACTACAAAAGAAAATCTCTTGATGCTTTTTTTGGTTAGGCAAATGTGTATCTTTTCCATACTCTGCATCTCTGCAGCAATAAGCGGCAAGGGTAATTAAGTAGTAGTTAGGAATCTGCTGAGTGTTGATGTCCCTAATGTGCTTTAAGGAAATTCTAGCATTACGGATGCATAGCATTCCTATTACTTGATAATTGCATTTTAAAGTTTGGCATTTTAATTATGCTAATATGCATGGGGTTATATTTTAAATTTATTACCTTATTTTATGTAACGAGTGCTATAAGTTCTTGCCCCTAGATTAGTAAAATTTCATGGTAATCTGGACTGTAACATCCCATCACTTTATCCTCATATTCTAATTAAATTCTGACATTGTTTAAATGAGTTAAATTGAATATGTTGTTTTTGTGTGTGTCTTGCCAATTCAAAACAGATTTAAATTAAGAGCCTTTATGAGAGTTTCATGCTCCTTCTGGCATGTTCCATTATTATATCATAATAGATGTAATTCAGAAGATTATGTCACTCCCTAATCCATTCTCCCAGCTGTTTAGGAGATAAATTTGGATTTATCAATTTAGGTTGAGTATTTTGTTGCTTCTCTTAGCTATGTAAGTAACCAAGTAACTCTTAGTGAATTACTTCTAAAATTTGAATAAGGACAACTGCAGGATGCTGTAGTGGAGCCTGTATTTTTAAAAGCGATTGGTCATCCAAATAAATGCCTACATTAAGACATGAGTAAACAAGCTTCATTTTCAGAATAGAAACACTTCCCATTTTCTAGAAAAATCACAGTGCTCTTAGGTTTTTCAGCTTTGGCAGCCAAAATAATTAGCTGTTTTGAAAGCTCGGGCTAAAAAGTAATTAAAACAAATTCTCAGAACTGACTATCCTTCTTACTTACATACTTACAAGCACTGGCTGTAGGCTGTACTCCATAATCTACTTTTAAAGTCTGCCTATAACCTACAGCTGGAAAATTAAATAAGGACAACCAGTTGTGTCCTGTCTATTTTAATTTTGCAATTGCATCAAAACAGATGAATGAATGTGCATTAAATACGATTTGGCAACAAGACTACAGCACCACTCCAGTGACTCAGGAACCTTCAAAGAAGAGAAGAAGTGCAAGAGAAGGAAAAGTTAGGCACCTATTTTATTGTGAGAAATGCAAAATAATATAAATCTGAGGTAGTTATAATAATACTAAAAATGGATTAGGCCATCTAAACAGAAAGGAGTGGAGAGAAGTTAAGTGAAGGTAAAAGGGAAAAGTGATTAGAAAGGGGGAATAGCAAAAAACAGAAAACATTCTGAATAGCAAAACCACCATCCAATGTGACAAATTAAATGTAATATCATACGAAGTAGAAGGAAAAAAATACAGTAAAGCTATCTTGAGCTGAAGTAGAGTTTGAAGTTCCAGGTACATTTTCCCAAACTGATCATCAGCTTTCAAGGCCATTTAGCATCTGAAAGACTATAATATATATGAGATTCTATCATGATGATTAAGGATCACATTGTCACTAAAAAGAGCTTGTACTTACTTACCTGCAACTTTTGTTTCTCCAACATTTATTCTTGCCTTTGTTTCATTGATAAGGTTACCTAGCATTAGGGGAACACAGGGAAAAGAGGTAAAACTAAGAGGGTGCACTACCAGCAAGTAAACTTCAGATGAGCGTGCAGTCTAGCACAGCCATAGCTTCCAGTCCCATACATATCTTAATAGGTGGGAAATACAACTGACAGTCTACAAAGTAGCGCTGTGGGGATGTATGTCCTTGGTTTGGCAGCAGGGAGAGAAGGGAGGCAGTGAAGCAGAGACCTGATGACTATGAGTAAATTAAAACAAAGTCCCTAAGAGGGGAAGATGGCACGTATAGAAGTAGGCTAGAAAACACCTGCTTCATGGATAAGCTTGAAAGATATTGCACCTGATAATTCACTGTGCTTCCTCTCTGGTAATCAAAAGGTAATCACTGTGCTCCCATGTGATTTGGATTATTTTTAAATTCTATTTGCAATCGCTTCTCTATAAGAGGAAGATTTAAGCAAATTAAAGAAAATCAACTGCTGGTATCAAGTTGATGTCTGCATTCCACTATCACCTCCTAATTTCTGATCCTTTTTACTGACTTGACCTATGTTACTGGAATGAGAGATATTAAGGGAAAAACCTGAAAATTTGAAAGTGTCCAGTATTAGGAGACGTTTAGTTCCGATGTGCACAGGATCTTGGCTATATCTTACCCAGGAATTTGCTTTCTGCCCAGCACATGAGTTGAAAATAGGAACCCATAATTTCTCCCAAATCTGAAAGAGCAGAGGAACAATGATTTCTGAACCACTTTATTGTTTTTAAAATATATCTGACTCAAAATATTTGAATTGTTACAAGTTTATCTTTGTGTTTAGGGCATATTTCCTGTTCTCCACACTGCCAAAGATTTCCAGTGCCTCCAAGCATGAATCTTCAAGTAGCTTCCTCCCACCATCTCAATATTTAATAGTGGTGGGGAGAATGCAGAACCAGGAATGTATTTGTGTATCTTCATCACAGGATTTCTCATCAAAAGTCTTAAGAAGGAGAATTGAGGACAGGGACATATAGGAGCATAAAGTCATATTACTTTTTCTCACCACAATTAAGGAACTGCAACCAAAGTTATGATGCTTTTATAGAGAAAGAGCAGATTTTCCACCTGACAACCCGGTAAATCAGCAGATGGTCCTGCCTGCCTGAATACAGAAACACTAGCATCCAGTTTCCTGAAGGAGATGTCAGCTCTGCGCCCATGAGAGTAAGTCGGTCTGGACAGTCAAGAGAGACTTGCACTATCTGGATTCAAATGCAATTAATCCTAGTAACCAGCTTTTACCTGTTAACTTTTTCCCCACTACACAACAGCCAGTTCAAATCCATACCATCTCATGTGCTCACAAAAAAGATTGCATATACTCATTTAAATAAGGCATGTCAGACAGGGAAAAGTGGAACAAATTAAAATGTCCAAAGCAGGCTTAATTCTAGCATTTCCTAGTTTTTGAATATTTAGCAAGCCTCTTTAACTGGTCTGCCATAGTAAATGTTACAAATGGCATGTTAGAAATACCTGCATCCTATGCTCCTGGGAGAATGCAGTCTAGACTCCATTGATGCCTGCCATTTCTGCAGCGGGTCTAAGCTCCCAGTCACTTTTGGGGTCACTTTATCCCTGCAAATAGTGTGTGCCTACACACAATAATGATGTCAAGAAGTTCATTACTTGCTGCATGGCCCTACTAGGGCTAGGAAACACATTACATGCTTTCCTTCTCTTACATAGCCACACCAGGGCTAGCTGTACAGTGGCTTTCCATTAGTCAAGTTGAAACTGTGTTCTATTTTAGACTCCATAAGCAGTGAAACTGTCTAGTTTTCTGTGTCTGTGTATACCAACACTCATGCATCTTGCCTAATGCAGCTATTAAATTAAAAGATCCTACTGGTTCTAATTGTTCTTCCTGAGGCAAACTGTTTTATCCATTCCACTTTAGGTAAAGCTCCATAGAGAGTCTATTTATAAATGTTGCCAACATGGTTAATGCTTTTGACCTTTGATGGTAAGCAATTCTAATGGTTGTGTAACACAGCAGCAACATTTTTCATTACCATTCTGGATGTTCTTGTTTGGGAACAGTCTGATGGCCTCTATTTCCCCCTCTCTTTCTTTCTCTCTCTCTTTTTTAAAGTCTGCCAAATAAAAGGAATTATTTGCTCAGAGTTCAGGCTGAGTTTTGCAGCAGCTCATGAGCAATAATACACAGAACAGTGCACATGTCAGCTTCTGAGAAAGATATTGACATCCACCCCATCAAAACACACAGTCCTTGTGCCAAGCTTTTTACCGTATCAGAGCCAAAATGAACATGAGGGGAGGAGGTACCTGCACTTGTGCTCGTAGGACAAAGTATCTGAAGTTGCACCTGCCTCATATGAGCAGTGCAATTACCACTTGGATTCTGAATTAGGACATCTGAGGGAAAATTAAGCAGGGCCAACTTCAAATTCTTAAATTAAGCAATTGCTTAAATTATAAAGGAAGAGTTACTCTACTTCAAAAGAATGATAACACAAACTTTGAAAAAGTTATGATTTTTTTTTTGTTTGTGTTTTCATAAACCCTTGTATTTATTTTAATATATTGCCTTAGAGGTGTCACACAACTCTTCCTTAGGTCTCCCTCTGGGTTTGTTTAATATGTGATGGACAGACTGATGCATACATGATTTCAGAGAGACAGGAAGTAACAGTGAGAAGTCTCATTCCTGACTGTTTGGAGACGCTTACTGAAATGACAGCTGATGCTGTTATGGGAGATGTCTGTCTTGAAGCACCTATCTTCACAGCTCAGCTGCATGCTTCCATCCAGACACTTCCTAGGTAGCTGTAGGGAGGCTGCTTGAGCCATAGGGTCAGCATCTTAGCTATCCAATGTTGACCCCACACTTCCTAATCCATGTATCGGATAAAGAACAATGGAGTACAGGGCTGGTAAACAGCAGCTACTGCAGGTGAGGGTGGAAGATGAGGCATAATGCCATAGCTTTAGTATGTATCTGGGTAGAGGAAGCCTTGGACCATGGAGGTGAAGAGTTTGTCTTGATAAATTCATAGAGTTTAAATCCCATTCAGGTAGGTACGTGCAAGAGGAAATTATACTGCAGGAGAGCTGGGGATGAGGGAATAGAAAGATTCCTCCTCCTTTTACAGACAGTACAACACAGAGCAATTTGCCTGCAGTACTCCATGCAGTAACAATAAAACTGAGTTCATGGTCTTAATCCAGCGATTGAAGGAAGTATGAGATTTTTCTGTTTTAGCTGTGTAGGAATATGATTTAAACTTTCAGTTTGCCATGCAGAACAGGGAATCTGTGATGGAAGAAATATTGGCAGTGTTCCTTCATCCTTTTTTGAGCTTTTAGAGTGAAGCAGGATATGCCCTCCTAATTGTTGAATTCTCAGCAAAGAAACTGTATTCCCAGAATGCATTCAGGTCTGGGAAAAGGCCAGAGCCAGTAGTACCATGCCAACTCAATGTCATCATTTGCTGGCAATCTGCCACAAGAGAAACTGCACAGTTGAAAACTGTTTGGTTACACCAGTCGTTCAGATTTTCTTGCTCGAAGGATGCTCATCTACTCTATTGAACCTTAAGTTATAACAACTCTAAGCCTAATACTTTTCTGAGGGAGAGGGATGGGGGGATGTGGGGCAAGAAATAATGAAAATATTCTATATAATCGTGATATCCCTTCCCAGACAGCTCCTGGGATCCTGGAGAGGAAAGCAACGTAATACCACTGTATGCATGTTTATAGACAAGTGAATCAAAGCATGAATAAAGCAAGGACTACATTCTAGAGAAGCTCTGAAAATGCCACTTATGTCAAGTGATCCAGATGTACAGTCTAAATGCTCAAGGACCTAACATGCTATAAATATCTCCGTGCACTGGTAGAGTCATATGGCCATCTTATTTCCTGCATAGGCAATACTGTGTGATGGGCACACTTTGCTTCAGCTGTGTCAACATCAGTGTTTCAGCCCAGACTAGGAATGACCTTTGAAATGATCCCCACTTATGGTAGTTTAGTTCACATTGTGGAATGGTCATAGCACATGGGTGCTCACACACACACAATGGATTTCAGGTGACTCTGCCTCAAAAGATGAGCATCAGGTGTACATTTGATGCTCTCCAGTTGCTAATAAGCCCACAGGCCCAGAATAGTGCTAGTCTGGAGGAAAACCCCTCAAACACCTGCTGTGTGACTGCAGGCTCTTCTGCACTGTTTTGCTCTATAAATCTAATCCTCTTGGGCTACAACTTGCTGATACCTCCCAAAACACAACTACATGGCAGCTACACGCATCCCTCTGTTAAAAATAAATTCAGAAGCACAGGAGGCCTCACCTCTTGCAATCCTGCATTCTGTGTCATGCTTAGCCCAAGACGTGTTTACAGCTGTGCCAGCTACCTCCCTAGAGACAGGCTTAGCCACAAGTCCTCCTGACATGATGATGCTTTAGAGGAACTGAAATACTCACTGAGTGGATAGCCAAGAGTATTATGTGATAGCCAATTGTTAAAGGTACTTCCTCTGCTCTCTGCCTGAAAGTAACTTCGTATGCAGCACACAGCAGGAGATATTAACCTCTTGGCATTAGAAACCAAACTCTAGGATTCCCCAACACTGGCACCCACAGGCCACCTTCCCGAGATGCTGTTTAGGCAATTCATCCTGGGACTCTATTGAAAATAAATCCATAAGTAGATAATATGCAAGGGCCATGTTTCCTGCAGTCACAAACTACACAATTGGACTCTTCTGCATCTCCCATGAGCTGTCTGAAGTGTCCCCCAGGTAGCTTTTGGGGCACTTACCTCCCCCCATGAAATGCACAGACCGTTTACACACCCAGTAGAGATTTGTGAATTCCACTCTTGGAAGCAGCTGCTTAAAATTTAAGTAGCGTATTGATGCTCAGTACAACTAGTCTCACATTCGTTGGATCTGGGCCAACCTAACAGGACCAGGGCCAGAGCCAAAACTGGGAATGTAACTCAGGCATTTCTTTTCTGTATTTTGACTTTCTAAATAACTTTCTCAGATACACAAGTCACAGATTAAGGCAAGCATAACAGCCACACACATGCAACTTCTGTTTCATTGACACCAAAGGGAAAAAAAAAAAAGAAAAAAGGTATTTTTGAGAAGTCAGGCCATAATTTTGGTATTCTTTTTGTCTATTGCCACCACAATTAGATCATTTAATTCAGTGCTAATTTAAGTCAATAATAAGAGATTGCTTATGCCAGCTAAATAGTACAGATTGTGAAATTGTCATTCTGACACACTGCTTGCAATATATAGCATCCAAGGACACTTCTATCTGATGTCTTTTAACCTTTTCAGTTTGAAATTATGGTGTAGGAATTTCATTACACATTCATCTGTAAGGTTGTATATGGCAGAATGGCTTACTCCACATGCCCCAGTAATGGGACTGTGAGAGTAATTAGTATGCTAGTAATTAGAATAATTAGCAATGTGTTAATGTATGGCCCTTGAAGGACTTGCTTGACCACAAAAAAANNNGACTTGCCAGACAAAAAAAAAAAAAAAAAAAAAAAAAAAAAAAAAGAGAGAGAGAAAGGAGACTCATGAAAAAAGGAGTAATTGACAGCATTGGTTCTCACCCCTAGCCAGACAACATCAGTTCAAATTAGACTTTATAAACTTGATGCTGTCTGAACAGCAGGTCTCCTCCAAAAGCCACCAATAACTTTTTTCCTCCTTCTCAATTTTCTATAGAAATTTTCACCTGTAAAGTGGATTCCTTGAAAAGAGATATGTGCAAATGGGTTTTTTGGGGGGGTTGTGTTTGGTTTTGGTTGGTTTGTTTCCTTTTTTTTTTTTTGGGGGGGGGGGTTATT
>VXBJ01005260.1:204964-249797 GCA_013400055.1 Nycticryphes semicollaris
AAAAAACAGAAAGCCAGTAGACAAAATGCAACTCTAACAACATCAAGGCAGCAGTGGGCACAAAATCCCTGAAATCAGACTAACCCATTCAATATTGACACTTCACACTGGGATCGGGAGATAAAACCTGCTGGGCCAGAGTCATCAGATACATGTACATGGGCAGAAGCACTGGATATAGCAAGTTCATGAAGGCAGGAGGCACAAGTCTAACCAAAGCAGAGCATCCAGACATCTTCCCCATTCCTCAGGTCTGTGAATATTTCCCAGTCAGAGAGACAACTCAGTGCTGAGCATGTGTGAGAGCAAAAAAAAGCAGAGGTAGGGGAGCCAGAGATGGTGGCAAGTCTCCCATCCACAGTGCAAGATGTGACTTTTTCCTTCCCTAGCCCACCCCTATCCTCAGATCATCAGATGCTCACCAGCATTTTATTACATCATTCGTACTTTGCTTCTAATCACATGGATTTAATTCTCTCATTAGCACTACTTCAACGAGTGCTGCTACGAAGCATTGGAAGTGTCAGATTCACAGTTACGGAGCAGCGCACAAAGATGTGTTTGCCATTTACTGATTGCTTACAGCACAGGCCTTTGATCCTAACTAAAGACAAACCCTTCATTTCTGTAAATGTAAGGATCTTCAGTTTTTCCCTTTCATGGATTTACTAAGGATCCTTAGGAAGGCAAGAGCTCATCTTCATACTATATTGCTTTGGTCTCCCAAGGACACTGGTAAGCTAAATACAGGTTCAAAAAGAAGGAAGGTCATGGAATACTAACTTATTTTTCAAAAACAAAGTGAAAACGTTGTCTCTTTAACGTTTTCTTCACTTGCATCAGAATTGATTACTAAAGGGTAAACTGTTTTGCTTTGCCATTAACTTTAAAAGCATGTAATTTTAGTACTCCACCACAGCAGAGAGGCAATAAATTAGCCTGTGTTCAGCAGAGGAACGATGGCCTCATCTGAGGTTCTCCTGGCTCCTGTGTTCACTGGCAACCTCTCTGCAGGTGCTCCTTGAATTGGTACAGAACAAACTGTGTCAACCCTACTTAATTTCCCTCTCAGACAGGGTAACAAGTGGCTTTGGGACTAAGAGAGATGTAAACTTTGCATCCTGATGTTAGCAAGACCACAGTGGTGCCGAGTCATATTTATAGTAGGAAGGAGGGTTGCATGGTAAGTTCAAAACTGTACATTAAAAAGAAAAAAAAAAAAAAACAACCAAACGTAAAGGAGTCATCATTGATTTGTTTTCTAAATGGAAGGGAAAGGGTTCAGGGAACTGTTTCGGATTTGGTAGTTCCAAGTTTTCTTTAGAAACTTGAATGAGGTGGGACAGTGTCCTTACTCAGCTTGGGAACTGGACCACCCTGGCAAGAACTTCAAAAGCAAAAAGATACAAGTAACATTAAGCAGCAGTCTGGAAAAGAAAAACTGCATAAATTCCTTCAAACAACAAGTACAGGGGTTTGTGTTTAGGTAAGGATAAGCCAGTACACAAAGCAGGACAGTCAGAAAGCAATTTTGCTGAAGATAACCTGAGATTAAGGCAGATTACCTTTAGTACAAAACAGAACAAGCCCAAAAACTAAACCAAACCCAGTTATATGCAAACAGGAAGCCTAGCAGTCTCATACAGTAATCCTTTCACTTTATTCTGAACTCATAAAGCCTGTCTTGGAATATGTAGCTTTCAACATCACACTTTAAAAATAATGGATGTATCATAAAGAAGAGGTCTGACAATTATTACAGGTAAAGAATATATGATTTCTGAAGAAAGGTTGTCCCTTTTCCTTACTTCTTCCCTTATAATCAGCTAATTAAGTTTTCAGATATAGAAAGGTTTTAGCAATTTTATTTTGCTACACTGAGACATTCTGGGAAAAAGGAATCAGAAAAGTATGGAACCCTTAAGCTAGGTCAAAAATGCATTAGACATCTAAGGCAATATAAGTAAGGGTCTATTACAAACTTCCCCCATTGTTAGAGATGGACTTCAGAAACAATAAATAAAATTCTGTTATTAAAAGACATTAGCTTCCTCTATGTAGAATGGAGAGTGAATGTAAGTAATAAAATGCTCAGAAACATTTGAATGTAACAGCAAGTTATCTTTGGACATTCACTAAGGCAACAAACTTTTAGGTCAAGACAATGCTACTTTCGACACAGCTTTAAAAGGTAGCATGGACTTTACAGGAAAAACTGATCATAGAAATGGTCCTGGGTAGAGCTATCACAAGTTCATAATAAAAGAGATCTGCAAATCAAGGAAATGATTTCAAAAAGGCAGATCTAGAAAATAATGTAATTCACCTGGACTGAAAACTCAAATATCTGAACTGGAATGTAACCAAGACAAACCTATTACACCCTGGGACAGGGGTTCATTATATTGCCATATCCTCATATGAAGATATGTGAAGTCAGAACTTATGAAGCAAATTCAATAGGCACACACTGGAAAAAAAACTCCACAAACATAGAAAGAATAAAAGCTTATAGTGTAAAGGGGTGAATTAAAGATAGAAATTAATCCACTCAAATTCTAATGCTAGATTAATATTCTGCCTCCATTTTCATGAAAGTAATTTTGAATGGAGAATAGAGGATAAGAAGCTAACAAAATGAGTCATCATTACATGGAGCATAGAAGCACAGTGCCAAATATTTACACCCAATACTTTCAAATCATAAGAGTTGGGTCTTTCCCAGAAGGTTTTCCACCTGAAACCAGAGGTTCTATAAAAAGTATTAAAGGGTTGGGGTTTTGTTTGTTTGTTTGTTTGTTTTCTTTAAAAGACGTTAAACTAAGATGACTGGAGAATAAACAGGACCTATAACATCTATACATAAAAAGAAGAAAAGAAATACATATTAACCTGTGTTCAATAATATCCAAGATCTATGAACAGGTTTTGGAGGAAGTAATTAGAAACAGACATAAACAGGAAAAGGGAAGAAAAATGTAGCATGCGTTCACTGAAGTTATCTTAGATAAGCCACTTCTTTTTTTAAGACAGCAGTTTACCCAGCAAAGGGGTTGCTTTAATCCAAAATATGTTTAGCACATTTGATCTGGTCTAAAATGCACAACATGTATTTATTATCCCTACCATTTATTAAAATTTTAAGGATAGTAACTGGTAAAAAAAAATGTAAAGTGAGTTAAGAACTAGCTAAGGGAAAAATTAAAGTGTGATTCTCTGACTGAGAAATTATTGGTGTGGAGTGAACTTAAGTGAAACTCCACAAACATGGATGCTAAATATTTAATTAGAGCTGGTGGCATAAAAATGCAACACTATACTGAATAAGTGATATGGATGAAAACTCATGAATCAAAATAAATTGAGAAGGAAGAAGATACAGTTGCCCTACAGAATAGTGAATCCACCAGTGATACATCACTGTGAAAAGACAAATGTGATATATCAGACTACATTTTCCACAAAAATAGGGAAATATAAAACACTAGTAAGCTCATCAGTGGAGATAAGAGACATCTGAACTATGAGTAAATTCATCCCAAACAAAACACAACTTTAAACCACTCAGACCACTAGCAAGAGAGTCAGAAAAACTATAGAACAGAGTGATTCACTAGGCCTGTCAAGATTATTGCTGTCTATCCTGATGAAGTACAAATGCTAGGGTACCACAAGACTCATTTAAACTGAGGGACAACATCATCCAATGAACTTGAGCAGATCATCGATAAGTTTTGAACAAAATATGAAAAAGATCAAGCACAAGAACAGTGAGGTTCTGGAGTAGGTAACTGTCAAAAGCCACCAGGAGGAGAAATAAAAGTATAGTTCAGAAAAAAGTGATAAATGACATGAATGCTCATGGCAGCAAAAACTGGACCACTTTATCTAGGCAGTCATTGGGGGACACGCCCCTGATTGGAATAAGAACCTCTGTACTTCTGTACTAAGAGCAGCCGGGGTAGTTGTGAAAGGTTGTCTCAATGAATCCAAGTTTTATCGGTTAACTTTGATTTGGTAGTTGGGTCAATCTTCTGGTCAGAGTTGTTTTTCTTCTCCATCTTAAATATGATTCACTTATTGCTAACATGTGCTGTGTCTGAGTAGCAGGAGGAAACAGTTCTGCCTCTAAAGCACGGGATAAAAAAAAAAAAAAGAAACAGCTGGCTTGTGTATACACTTGAAAAAAATGATCTTGCCATTTTTACTCCTTTAGAAGTGTTGGGCAGCTTGTACTATTAATGCCATATCATTCTTTGAAGGCAGATTCTGATATCTGTGCCAGGAGAAGAAATAACTTTCATCTTTTAAAAGAATTAGTTGCTGGTGCAAGAGGTCATTATAACATTTTCCTGTGAATCATGGACTGGATAATAAAGCCAATAGTCTAACAAGTCTTCGCATCCCACTATTGCCCTGGGACTCTGAAGAATGCAAATTGAAAAAAACCAAACGCAAATTATCTGTGACTGCACTCCACACAACTTCTATTGTTCAAGGAAAACAATCAGTAAAATTCCAGAGATAGATAGAAATGCTTATCACTTTAGTGAGACCGATGCACAAAAATAAACAGACAGGATAGTACAATTACAGTTTTTAAAATCCAATTTTTTTATTATAACTGGACACTATCATAGGTATTTATATCACTTTATCCTGATAACCTGCAGAGTCACAAAAGAGCTGTCTTAGACCCTAGGAACTGGACGTTAGAAGTCTTACTTATTTATGTGCCCTATAGGCAAAAATCCTGAGGTATCTCCACATGATTCAACTGATAGGCCCCAGCAGAAGAGAGAATCCAAACTAGGGCTGAAATATAATTGTGAAATGAAATATATTTGTGAGGCACAAGGTCAGTTGTTAATTACTTCATATTTGAGAGATGGCATAACTAAGATATAAGAAACAAGGAGTCACCAAAATAAGTACCAAACTTGATTTTTTAAAAAAACCAAATGTACAGACACCAACCACCCCAACACACCTCCATGCTCATATTTTCTTTCTGTTCTGCACATACACACTTAGACAGTAGTTGAAGTCAACAAGGTTGATTAAATACAGGAACAGGTTACTCAGAGATACGGAGGGATTTCCAACATTGAAGATATTCTCAACCCAGCTGGTCAAGACACTGAGTGATCTGAGTTCACCTCAAAGTTAGATGCAGACAAGTCAGCAGGAAGCCTGGGGTCATGCCCAGAGATCTTCAAGGACCACTAGGAGCTGCCCTTGAGGAAAATTCCTGCTGTGGGGCACACCAGGAATGCAGCCTGCTCTGCTGCAGAGTATAACAAAACTGCTTGTCTTAGTAAGTACAAGGAACTGCTTTTCTCAACTTCATCAGGAGCTATCACTTCTTTTTCCCATGCCCTTGCAAATTAACCTTTGTGACTTTATCACAGGTGCCTAGAATCCTTTAATCCAAAAGTGTTAAGGAGGTGACCAATATCACCAAGTCTGTCTTACAAAAAAATTAGAAATGTGGTCACATATATGCTGTAGAAAAATCCTGGATGGGAGTCAGAGGTGAGGTCAGCCTGTCTTTCTGTCTTCTGATTATAATCTGTCAACCTACACTACATCACTCAGCATTTTTTTCTAAGAGTAAAAACACTTGGAATAATGCGCTGCATGTGAGCTATTGGAAATTGGATCACCAAAGAGGAAAATAGGAGCATCAGCTGATCTTGGTCTGTGGTTAAAAAAATTATTTTTTAATTTCAATTCAACCTCTGCTTCTCCTTTCTAAATGACTTTTTAATGTTGAAAATATTTCCATCATTTCAGCCATTTTTTTCAGTCATTTACTCACAGGAAAAATTATGAAACTACCAAATATCATGTTATGGCAAACTTTTCTAGAAATTCTCAGCAATTAATTGAGAACTTGTAAAAAGCCTACATCCCAAGCAGCAGCAATTTCTGAAGTCAAGGCCCAAATTGATATATGTAGAGTTTCCATGCATTAGAGAACTAAATTCTTACACAGAAGTTACTGGTTTAATGATGCATACGCTGTGTCACAGGCAAAGAGATATTTTCATACTGTATTTGAACATGACTATCAAAACTAATTTTCAGTTAATAGGGCCTGATATACCAAATTAGGCAAAAGCAAATTTAGAGAGGTCCCACAGTAAAATCAAGATTTACTTATTTACGTTAAAAAAGCCACACATACATAAGATACCTCTTCATACTTCTGAGACGAGTTTGCCACCAATGAGCGAGAGTTTTCTCATGGTGCAGGTCTAAAGGTCACACAGAAAGATTTGAAGTATCTTCTCCATTTTCCATAGGCTGTTTGAGTACTTAAAGGCAATGTCAACAGAGCTTTCTCCCCATGCAGAACTGCAATTTTAGCAACTATTTTTTGCAGTTATTCCATTTCCTAAATCCTGTCTTTTCTCTCTTAGTTCACACAAGCCTTGTGAGCAAGGCCTCACTATTGCTTCAAAAACACAAGATTTGAAGGCCATTTCTTCTCAAACGAAAGAAAGAGAGCAAGAGTGTATGTTTCTGTTAACTCGGAAAAAGGGCCCTGAAGGACAAAGGAAACCTTTCCTATTCAAGACCAGAAGATAAGCCAGCACATCTGACTCTCAGGGCATTTTCCTACTGTTACAGTCCAAAAGAACACTGAGGACTGGGGTGCACCAGCAGCACAGAGAAGACAGTGTCCCAGATTTTGCAAGATATTCTTTTTCTTGCGTAAGAGTAAACTTTGTTTTAGGGGATTTGATAAGATCTCAAAATAAATAATTTTTTGAACATTAATGCATAAATTATGAAGCATTGATCATTCCTCCCTTATATTTCTACTCAGGTAGCAAAATAGATGAGAAAAGAGTGATTGTAGCCCAAGGCATGCTTTATCACGAGCGTTAAAGAAGAAGCTGCTGCCTGAGCATTGAGGAAAACAAAATCTGAAAAAATGGAATTCTTCCTTATATGGAATTATAAATCCACAGCCAGATCTCACAGTTTCATCCTCTTTTCAAGGACCATTCTTGCAATGGTGCAAAGTACTGAGGCACAACTCCTCCTAGGCAGAACATCACAAGTTTTGCTGACTGATATTTCCATTGCTTCTCCCTTTGATGCAGATGCCTCACTGAATAACATTTTCATTTTGTCTAGAACTATGGCAACCTGGGCAGCTGCCAGAAGGCAGCTTTGGTTGACAACTCAAAAGAGTGATTCTCAGGCAAAACAATTAGTGGTAACTGCTCTTTTCCAGGGAGGCAGACTTTTTGGCAAATTGCACGACTAAGTCAGAGAATTCAGACACGGAGAAATCCAGCCTGTTTTGCCCAAAGGAAGGAATGCAGGTTTTTATAGCGTGGAGGGAGGAATTCTTTTGCTCTCTCCCTGTAGCTCCAAATACCAAAGCTGTCTGCATCCGGGGTCTGACGCCCCCATGCACGGTAGGCACTATCCAGTCTGAGCTATTCAGGGTGTCACAGCGTCACAATCTATCCACAGAGGAAGCAGCACTGGAGCTTTTCTGTGGTTGCATTAGCCTTGCAGTGACACACTTGTTGCTTCCCAGGCCCAGTGTTGCCCACCCAAGCATACCGGCTCCCTGGGTCAGGTGAGGCACCCCTCCAACTATGCTGCAGAGAAATACCTGCAGCACCTTGCACAGGGACCCCTGCCAAAAAGGTCAAGTTCATCCTTCAGGGATCCATTTTAGAAGCAGAGCCTAAACAAAGCCCATCACAATTCCCACCCAGCAGGGGGCTTGTAGCAAGTACTACTACAACAAGCTCTAAACGCCCTTATATTCCTACACAGAGTCTTTCCAACAACCTCTCTTACTCCCCTCAGTCTGCATTATTAAACAGCCTTTCTAAGCACCAGCCTCATTCCCTGCTGCTGCCAGGCAGCGCTAGCCACACCTAGGAAAACTGTTTTATTCATTAGCAGCAGCACAGTGGCAATTGCAAGGTGAAATCCTTCCAAAGAATTTGCTTAAATCATGCCTGGAGAGTGGCTGAAATTGGTTGTGAATTGCTGAGCTTAAGCCCAGGCTTTCCTTACTTCCCCATGCTTGATTTGCAACTTGCTTTTCAGTCTTACTTTTTCCTCCTCGCATGTCCTCTGTATATACATAAGCAATTTGCAGCTTTGGCCATTAACAAGCACTGAGAGGCAGTGACTATTTGTAAGCACCCTCCTGCTGAATGTAGCTATGTGTTAATTTATTTTTTTTTCAATCTGATTGTTGCCCTTTGAAATATTTCAAACTTACACTCTTTCTATTGGTATATTTTATTAGATATCTATTCGATAGATGCTCTGTATCCACTCTCCCCATCAAGAGTTTACAAGTACAAATATACAGGCAAGTTTAAACAAGCTGTAAGGCAAAACAACTAAGAAGATTCTGTCCCCAGGAAGTTTGCAGTCTATATACAGACAGTGTTGGTTTATTTCTCGCTAAGAGTCAGAAATCTAATGCTGCTTAATAAGACGTGCACACAGAGAAACTTTTTGCTGAAAAAGTGTTCATTTGAATTACTCTCTTTAAACAAGGGGGAATTTTATTTCCCTTCCTATATTTTTAATTTAATAGTTTGCATAATTTTGCTTTCATAATACTCAGTAACAGCTAATACTGTTATTTGCTCTCCATTTGTTTTTGCTTCCTGCTGTTGAATGAACAATCAGTGTTTACAGACTAGCAGCAGTTGTAAAGTGCCCTGACTTTCTCTTCCATGTCAAAGTTATGAGTGAGAAGCACATTATATTGGTTGCTCTGGCATTTTTGGAGTAGCTTAGGCATTCACAGTGCAAACCACTGTTATTCATACTGTTATAATTCCTCTGCAGTTAAGTCATTACTAGCAATCAGAGCAGGCTTGTAGTACAATTCCTTATTTGGGAATGTCATGTGAGATGCCCAGAGCAATATGAAAAAATAAAGGCCAACTTGTCTGGCTGTGGAGGGATTTATAGCAGGCCCACTGGCAGAGATCTGCTGGGAAGTATTAAGAGCTCCTGCTTAGCTGATCATATAAACACCCAAGCCAGCAGGTGCATCACATTTGTACGCTATCTTTTTCCTTCAGGTGTAGTATTAAAAATCCTGTCATCACAGCATGTTTATAGAAACTTGAATTATAATGGCCTTTTCCTGCAGATGGTTGAGCTGAAAGTTTTCTTTAGGTAAACGTGAGATTCATTTTAAATCACTTAAATATTTTTGTTCTGCTTTTTAACAAATGGCAATATTGCTAAGACGAATTCTACTTCAGACAACATTTTTCTTTAAGTAAGAAAGAAGTCTCCCTTATAGCAGAAATATCTGACTGTTAGTTACTAAAGACAACATCTGGGGGTGTTTATTTCCAAATAGCTGTACTCAAAACAGGCTCCGTCCCAAAATAGAGATATCTCACCCAAATGTGAAACTTTGGATAAATAGCTTTAAACTTAAATCAAAGGGTAATTTTTAATATTTGTGTCTAATGTACTGAATATTTGAATAGATTAAAATGCGACCTACTTAATAATAATCATACTTTAGGGAAATGCAAGACTGAAGTTAATGAATGAAATTATATCTGGTTAAGCGTACAGTAATTATTAAATAATTAGGAAAAACTTGCTATTTTACATGAGAAAAACCCACCCACCCTGTGTTAATGCAACTGTCTGCTTGGATGGTCAAAGACTTAGAGTCAGGAAGTGGATACATTAATGTTTTATATGTAATTTTAGCTTAACTCTCCATCTCAAGTGCTTTAATACACAGACTTTAATTGCACAATCACATTCTTTCCTGCTTTCCATAGCAGCCCTATGTGATACATAACTATTTTCTACTGTAACGCTTGGTGAGTCATTACTGTAGAAGAAACAGAACATGTTTGTGAGCATGTGTATTTAACGGCATTATAACCAAGTCAAGAAAATTCTCTCTTCCTGTACTCTCCTTTTATGGAATTCAGGACAACAAAACAGAACAGGGAGGAGGGGTGATCCTATAGGTACGGTGCCCTGCTGTAACCTGAGTTAAGGCACTTAAGATGAAGTTTTGCAACATGGATGCTTCCTTTTAGCTTTTCAACAAGTGGTAGTATTACTAAGAAAAGGTCAGCTTCAGAAAATAATGATCTCTTATTAAGTAAAGAACCTCCTTTTATATTAGAAATAGCCCCACTTCATGCATACTTTTTGCTTCAAGACACCACCACCTCTCTTGCCCTCATCCGGGCTATTTTTGAATCCATTACACTCACAGAAAATTAATCAGCAAGCAAGAATAGGTTTCTATCATTTTAGAGAGTAGAACCACCTGCACTCATCAGGGTGTAAGTTGAATCCCAGTGCCAGCCCAAGGGCAGTGGGGATATGATCTCTAGGGAGAAGCAAATTTCCAGGTGAGCAACTTTGGTACCCTGTTTTGACTCTTTAAGACTCATATCAGCCCCTGTCTATGTAAGGATGACAGTATTCCTTATGTTCATGGGGATGTTCTGAGGGTACACACACCAAGGTTACAAGGAACTCGTTACAAATACAAGGGCTTTATATAAATGGCGAGATAATATGTCTTATTCTACACAGGAAGAGTTTGTATGTAAGTGTCTTAAAATGGAAACTCTTCTCTTTGGTAAAATAACTTTCTGTGACAACTTCAGAACAGTTAGAATTCATAACAAGGGAAAAGCTTGCATGTGTAGTGCTGCTCAGGGTTTAAATTTCAGAGATGATGAGCACCTCTGACTAAAGGATTTGGTGCAAGAGAAGTCTGTGTCAGATCATATGCGCTGTGCTGCAGACATCCTCACCTAGCACCACCTTAAGTATATCTTCCCTCCTCCCACCAAAAGTCATCCTGGCATCTAGCATTTGCGGTGCAGCAAAGCAGACATGCTCCGGCTCTGTAACCTCATATGTTACATTGATTGCTCTCATCCGTGATCTGCTCACCAGCTGCTCCTGGTGCAGGAGAGCCCTAGGGAGGAGGCACAGGGCTTTGCAGCATGTCTGTGGCAGAGACTGCACCAAGGCCTGGCCGCCTTCTTATCAAGTGAGATCCCCCACTCCAGTGCAGCTGGAAGTGCCCCCAGTGTGATATGCTACCTGAGGCATCAGTTGCAGAGAGGCAAAATAGCTGAGAGCTCTGCAAAGACTATAGCAAATGAGACAGAAATAACTCAGTACATGCTGGTGTGAGTCCCTGTGTCTGTGCCACACCAATAGTGATTTTGAAGACAGTAGGAGACAACAGAACACCGTGTCTGCTAACACTTGAATACTCCAACCTGAGGGATTTTAAATGTATGGAGGAATTGAGTGGGAGGACAGGACTGGTGAATGTTTATAAATCTGAGAAGCCTCTCTGCAAGAACTGATACCTTTTACCCAAGTCATTTGCTGGTGTAAGGGTAGTGTTGTGTGACCCCAGCCTGTTTCTGTCTCACAGACCTCGTATGAAAAGTCAAGTCAACAGGATTTAGTGACCTGATAGGCATGCTGGACCTTTAATCAGCTGTATCTATATCACATCTGTTAGAAATTGTCAGACCTGATGTATATAGGCAGACATGAAAGGACCTGAGGGACCCTGTCCAAAGAAAAGCAATGGAACTGCTGAGGGGTCTAGAGCACAAGTCCTATAAGGAGCGGCTGAGGGAGCTGGGGTTGTTTAGTCTGGAGGCTGAGGGGAGACCTTATTGTTCTCTACAACTACCTGAAAGGACATTGTAGCAAGGTGGGGGTCAGTCTCTCCTTCCAAGTAATAAGTTGTAGGACAAGAGGAATGCCTTGTTATACCAGGGGAGGCTTAGATTGGATATTAAGAAAAATTTTTAACAGAAATGGTTGTCAAGCATTGGAACAGGCTGCCCAGGGAAGTGGTTGAGGCACCTTCCCTGCAAGTATTTAAAAGACAAGTAGATGTGGCACTTAGGGACATGGTTTAGTGGTGGACTGGCAGTATCAGGTTAATGGTTGGACCCAATGATCTTAAAGGTTTTTTCCAACCTAAATGATTCTATGATGCTATATTATTGGCAAGAGAATAGAAGGTGAAATATATGGGAGAGGACATGGAGGATATGAGGGATGTAATGGCAGAATCTGCAAAGTTTTGCAAGGTTAGGAAGAACTATATTCAGGTTGGCTTAGAAGATAAGAAAGGAATTCAGCATGGCTTTCCTCATGGCCAAGGGAATGCAGAATAAGAGAGTAATGGTTTCCTTGATGTAAAAGAGAAGACCAAATATTTCCTCCTCTTTAAGATAAATTGATGACTGTTTGACTCCAGCCAACATGAGTGATTCCAAGGTCTTCTTGGGAAGCAAGGACTAAGACTGGATGAATCAGGGACAGTAACTTTTCTACTAGCCAATGGCTAGTATAGCCATCCTTTTATGGACTATTTCATTTATTGTGTTGCTTCAGGCAAGTTTGTCTTCTATTTTCCAATTACTTTAAATCATCATCACCTCACCCTGTGCCTGAAGTATGTATTATACATGTCCTAAGAGTTAATTACAGAAATGTCTTTGTTTGGAAGGGATTAAAATTTTTTTATTTCATTCAGTATATTAAATTTATGTCATGAAGTAACAACTGCTAACATTTTTGACACCTGCAACTTTTAAACCTTTTAAAAGAATTTTTACTCTCCAGTAAAAGCTCTGATTGTACCTTGGAGAGTACAACGATAATGTTAAAATTAATTAATTAATTAATTAAACCAAAACCCCTAAGGAATAAGGATATGAAAACTATTTTTAGCCTGAAAATACTTGCTTTCTCCCCATAAACAAAATGTGCAAAATTAATTCTGTGAATTGGGATGTTCTACACTTTACTCCATATTGCCTTTATCAGCTCTTATGGAGAGCTTTACAAATGCATAGTCCCTCTATCCTACGTTTGTTCTACTATCATTACTAATTAGCAACTATTAGGAGTCCAGTAACCTTCTAGTCACAGAGCAAAAGGGTGGCTGGGAAACAGCTATACTTTGGAAGCTTTTCACAGTTCATTTGGAGTTCAGCCTCCACAAGGCATCATAAATGTTGCATACTGCGTTCTGTTCCACTGAAGCTAAACTGCAGTCTCTAGAATTTCATTACTTATTTTTCAGTTTAATGGTGAAAATATGGGACTGACAATGGTGGCTGAGTGTGGACAAAGTCTCTGTAAACTTCCTTTTGGAGCTCAAATGAGGCTCCTCTCCCAACCCATATTAGCCTCAGCATTGCACAACTTGGGGTCTCCTGAGGAGAAATTGCAGAACATGCCAAACTGCAGACAGTATAATGGCAAGGTGGGGAAATAGTAATTAGGTGTCAGGTTGAGACCACCAGTTTTATTTAGCTGTGAGGTCAGGCTGACTGAAGCTTGTCTCCAAGCTAGATATGGACAAACTTGTTTTGTTAGCAACGTTTCTGATAAAGTCATCTTTTTCTTCTGTTTACATGCAGGAAGCAGCCTAAAACTCTCAGAAATGTGTTCTTAGTTGTTCATTTAACTATTTTTGCTTGTGACAGGAGAGGCATGAGTAAAGGATGGATTATCTGTTTTTCTTTGAACTATCAGCCCCCAAACATGACCAAATCCAAAAGTTAATTCATCCTTTTTCTGCCTTTTCAGAATCATTAATTAATAATAATTAATGAGTATTTGTATCCATCCAGACAGTGCAGGACATTTTGATCTTTACACTTTGTCAGAAGTAGATTATAGTGTGTTCAGGTTGGTCACACAAGAACTGCAAGTACACCCTGTACCAACTTTCATGGCCCATGAATAAAACTGTTGAGGCCTCTCAGTTCCTGGTGGTGTATCTTCTTACTTTTTGGGCGTAGCCCTCATGGGTCTTGTACTGTGCTCCTCCACTTTGACTGCAGCCAGTGAAGAATAAAAGATTGTTCTGAGGGAAGATTTTCCTCCCAGGGACAGAACCTCTCCTGCAGCTACTGTGGGGATGGGTTTTTTGTTAAGCACAACACAACTACCTAATGTAATGTAACCCATAAAGACCCCACTAGAGACAACATGCAATTATATGCCCAAACAAAGAAACATACTTCTTTGCATAATGGAAGTGACAGGGGGACTGCACAGGGCCATAAATTTGAAAAGTCAAACAAGAAGAATATTGTTTTCTTCTCTCTCTCTTTTTTTTTTTTTTTCAAGACGTTCTCTCAAGGGGACAGGAAACCAGTTTAATTCCAATGATATAATACTGCCTAAACTGGCCATGGTTCAGCTCCTAGTAGTGACAGCACTGTAATGCTATGCCTTTTTTCCAAGCTAAGCTTGTCTGACTTAAGCTTTCACTTCAAAGATACTGAATGTTTAAAAGGGAAATAAATTATGTAGTTTACATTTGACAAGTGTACTAATGTTTTAATTCTAAACTATAATAAATGAAAGAATCAGAGAAAGAACATTCATGTTAACCTCTGAGAACCAGGAAATGGATGGACTTCTCATAATGCATGAAACCTTGATACAAGAAGGAAGAGAGACTGCATCTATTAGTAATTTGTGACACCACAGAGGTCTTGAAAGATTCCTCCTTTTCAGAAGAGTGAAGAAGTTCTTAAGCAGTTATTTTTCTGTCTTAAGTCCAAGTGCTACTCAATTCAGAATTAAAAAAGTTACCAAATAATCTGAGTTTGCAGATTCCCTTTTTTTTTTTTTTTTGTGAACACATCACAGGGAATAAACAAAAATTGCTTGGTTAGTTGGTTAGTTTCATCATAAGAAGGTAAAAGGGATCCCAACCGTGATGCATTTTCCTTGATTTTTCTTCTTTTCAGTTTCAACTGTCAATTGCATCTATGAAGTAGAACGAATTTTACCAAAGCAACATATGACAAGGAAATTTGTTTTTCTTTTTCATCTAGTTATATATTTACTGTATATTTGTTAGCATGTATTAGAAAACTGTAACAGGAAAATTAGAAAAATATAGCTGAGTGAGACTCTCCTTAGATTTCCAGGCAAATAAGTTGTCCAAACTTATAAACAAAAATTAATTAAAAAGCCCATGCCCATGTAGAAAGGTAAATTATGCTATGAGGCATGATCTATGTAGTTGTCTGCACTCTAAGCTTTTATCATTATCATCATTTATAAGCCCTTTAGAGTGTATTTTCTGCTCCAATTGTGTAACTACTGTTTTATTACTGTAAAACGATTTCTTTGTTTCTCTCTCAGGTGCTTGCTCACTTGCGCTCGCTCTCTCTATGTATATATATGTATATATTTTTATATATTTAATGGTTGTGAAGTTTTGTCTCCCATCCTTGGTGTTTAGGTGTTTGGTTTTCTTATTTTTAGCTTTTGTAGAAAAGTCCAAAGTTTAAAATTAATGATCTAGCATATGATTGTTTGAAAAAGGAATAAAACCTCTTTCCAAAATACTGACATTACAGTTTTAATTTTATTCGCTCTTCCACTCTGCTCAGTCATCTTTTTTTTTTTACTAGAATGATTCTGTTCCTCCAAAGAGGAAGAAAAATTACTCTGTTGACACCTAAACAAAGGTGTGATATCTATTTGTCATTTTAAAGTTGTAATAAGAAAAATCTTAAAGTTTATGGTTTTAGAATTGCAAACAGATTATGAGATACGTCTTGCCCTCTGCTAAGATAATTCATGTCAAATTCAACACTGAAAAGAACACATTAAAAAATGAGAGATCTCTAATTTATTCTTGTGTTTGTAGAGGATCAATATTCTTTATTATTCCCCAGACTATGTGCTTTGCTTTCTAAAACAGCTCTACTCATAATCACAAAAACAGAAAAACTAGTTAGAATTTCTTCCCCAGATAAAAAGAAAAGAGGGGAAAATCATGTAAATTTGTTCTTTTTTATATCTTTCACTTTTTGGTTGAAAAATCGAATAGGTATACACCTCTAGTTTTTCACTAAATGCTAGGATTTTTCTATGGTAACCAAGTGGAAGCTTTCTCTGTATGCCTGTTGAATAAAAAATGGAAAAATAATCTTCACCTGCAATCTGAAAATTTATTGCCAGTTATGTAGCCAGTTTTAGCATGACACACACATCCTCTTGATTTGGAAACTCCCTCCTGACAGAAGAGTAACTCAGCATGTTTTTAGCTATGCTGCATTCTCCCAGCTACTGTACGCTGTATTTGCATTGCTTAAGTTCACCGGATCTCCATACGCTACTACCCTTAGTCAATGCAGAAGGATTCTTGGGATGGGTCTTAGGATAGTGTCATTTGGGAGAATCTCAGATATGCAGGGCATTCACAAATGTATGTAGTGCCACTCACTGACCACTACAAAGGGCCTATTTTTTAAACTGTCAACGAAACACTTGTGGCATTGCAGAAACCAGAGAAAAGCTGTCAATTCTATTATTAAATTGACATTCCACACATGCTACTTTCTGATGACAGTCCATAATAAAGTTGCCCTATTTCTTTGCCCTCTATTCATGTCACTACCTAAAGTTTTTCTCTTGCATCTCCCTCAGACACTGAGTGATAGAACATCAGACGTGTGAGCTCAACAAGAGGTCGTCATTGTGGTGCAATGACAGATGTTTATAACACCTGAAAAAAAAAGACAGGGGACCAAGGTCCTAAAGCACCCTTGGTACGCTAGGCTATTACAATGCATGGAGCAAGGACAGTGACATCTCCCAGGGTATTGTCAATCAAGGAGTACTGAGACAAAGACAGACAACAGGGACCATTGTAATCCCATTGAAGGGAAAGGGGGGAAAAGAAGGAATAACAAGGCTTTGTCTTGGTCTTCAGAACACAGACACATCTGTGTGTTTCTCTAACTGCTGCAAGTTAATAGGACAACATGGGTTGACGTGACCCTAATGGGAATTGTTACAAATTGGATGCTAATTCCGTTGTGTCTAGTTCTCCTGTGAGGCCATCCGTGTTAAATGACCGTCCCAGGAAAAGGAGCTCCCACATTCCATGCTTGTTTGTTTTTAGACTTCTCTAAAAGATATAGGTTGCAGAAACCTGAGTTTCCCAGGTAAGCTGTCCCACCGTGCTTCCTGCTGGGAAACTTCTGTGAAGAGAACAAGACAACAGAGTAGCTAGCTCTCACCCTCAGGGGTGTCTTGTTTAGTAAGAACCTGTGATTGACAGCTGTTAAGAAGAATGACAAGATATTTTACATCTGTTTAGTGTCTTGACTGTCACCCATTCCTTCCCACACTGGCTATTGTCATTCTTCCTATATCCAGGAATCCTACTGCTGCCAATGCAAATGTCAGACCACTGTGGAGCTATAGTACCATACAGCATACATTATACAAGAAATGAAAAGTGGATCAGGGTCATTGCATAGGGGAATGCAATGATTCCAAAGTATGTTCGTTATTCCAGACCTAAGATTTCAGACCAATAATTGGACCACCAGCTATTCTATTCTGTGTATCAAATTTGAGAGTAAATCAAACACACATGGAGATTTTTTTATTTTTTTTTCTTTTCCTTGCAATTTACTGATTATTTGTTTTGCATAAAATCTTAAGCCTACCTCCAGTGACAGAGCATGAATAATGCAGCACATCTACAGCACTTATTATGCAGGGAAAACTCATATTTCTCCATTCTTATAGAATTCACAGAAGAATCATTAGGGGCTTTGGGTTTTCATGGTCTCTTTATTCATATCGAATTTGCTAACTATTAAGCAGTGCTCTTTGTAGCCCGACAGAAACAGCATATAAAGTAGGGTATAGAGAAAACAATACACTCATTTTGGAGAAACCAGATAATTTTATCATGTGACTTCAAATACTGGTTACAACAGACGAAACTGAAGTACATACTGCAAAGAGAATGCTCGGTCCAATTAATAAGGGCAATGTTTTTTGCTCTACATCTGGCCCAACCACTACAAATAAAAGGAATAAAGCTCACAATGTGAAACCATAAATGACCTGCCCAATGAAGACTATCCAAACTAGAGGAGATGTATAACTGCTTAAAATAAACAACAATTATAATGAATCCATTCAATCTTCATCACTCTTCAACCCACTCCAAGTCAAAAGACTGTGTAAATTATGAGCTCAACAGCATGCCTGGAATGTTAACAAATCTAGGCCCAGGAGCAGTGGTGGCAAGTGAACTTCAGAGTGAAGGATCCTTCACAGGATTTTAGTCAGCTTCAGAAGTATCATCATCCTTCAGCTAAAAACATCTCAAGCCATGTAAGCAAGTCTGAATTCAGTTCACCATTTTTCCACAGGCAGAGCAAACTACAGAGCCCCAGTGTGCTACATTCTTGGTGAAAAATTCTAATGCATAACAGGAGCACAGCACTTTCAAATTGTCCTTGGGTCGTATGCATCCTTTAAGCTTAAACTGGAAATGGTCTGGATAATACATCCAAGATCTTCCTGGTATCTTTTTCACCCCAACAAGACATGTCTATATTGTTTAATTCAGGACTTAATTACAGAGTTACACATAACAAAGCCACTGGGATTCTGTATCCGTGTTAGTCTACTATGGTATGCTAACATCGACTAATCAAATGAGATATCATGTAGTTTCTTAGACTGGAGAACTGAAAAGTGTGTACCTGGTAGTTAAAAGGGATGCAAAAGTATTATGACCATAGCTGATATACAGCATCCTCAAAGAAAAAAGTCAATTCAGGTGATAAATCTTGAATATCGGATGTTAAATACCTACTAGTCACCAGAGGAAGAGACTTTTCTACTCATCTCAATCTCTTTCACTCTTTGTGAGTGACATTCTTTGTGAAGGGAACAAAAACATGGAAATTTGTACTCTTTATTTTTCCTAAGGCTTGTAGTATTTGCTCTCCCATGTTTTCTTACTTTCCTAGTGCCACTGGGACAGCTGGTGAAAACAGAGTTCTTGAGCATGTGTGTAATAGGCACACAATAGGTTATTGATAGAACTGCTACTGAAGACCCATTTCATATAAACCACTAATAATCAGTCGTCCAGGCTCCAATTGCCAGCTGGAACCTGGAAAAAGAATTAAAAAATCAAAAATTTGCAATAACCAAGTCTACAGATTTGATACCAAAAATTCATTGTAGCTGCTACCAGACCTGCAGCCTAGTCATATCTCAGCATAAATGATACTGTATAGCCTAGTAGTCCTAATATATCCTTGTTGCTGCACCTCCTTAATAAATTGAAGTAGAAGACAAGTTCTCTGAACGTACTTTTAAAACATAATAGTGGAGAAGTACTGAAAGGAGACAGGTTTTGCATTTTGTTCTCTAACCTCTGAGGTTTGCAGAGAAAACTTTGGCTCTGGTTCTACTTCTCTAGCAGACAGCTTTATTTTTCCTGTAGAACATAGCTGTTGGCATAACAGAGGAACAGGAGGCTGGCAAAATGGCATGAAACAAATAATCTAGATCTTTTCCAAGCTGTTCCTGCTGCCACTACATAACTAAGAGCTTAATAAAACGTGCTACTAAGATGCAAACATCTTGCATGCATTCAAGCATTTTCTTTAATAACTTAAGTGATAAACCTCCCCCTTCAATGCACATGTTCAAATACTAGCAATCTTGACCATCTGAGCCAAAATCCAATTTAAAAAAAAAAAAAGTGATTTTCAGATGATGGTGATAACATCCAACATACTCTTTCCCCAGCTCAAAATGAGATGATGGAACAAGATTCCTACAATCTGCTGGTTCACAAGAGAGAAGAAACTATTGTGTGGGTTTGAACTCTTGTGTGTTGCCTTTAAGCATTTGGTGGTACTCACTACTGCTTAAGAAGATATTTAGAATTCCAACATGAAAGGTCTGTTTCATATTTTAAGCCCAATAAATCTCGATCACAGCTCTCAATTGAGACAGCAGTCTGGCAAAACTACATGGACAGCAGACACTTTACTGTGGCTCTTTCTCTCCACTCAGCCTCTCCCTCCCCCACCTCCCCTAAATTGAAGTTTATTGTTGCCAGAAAAAACAAGAAACAGCATATCTGAAATTTAATCTTCCTTAAACTTGCAGAGCAAGCCTACAGAGAAGATTAACCATATAAACTGGGCATATTTTATTATTCCTCTCAGGATATGCGTCATGCTTTTACCCCACCCGGTGTTTTCTGTTGTTGTTGATTATCGAGTTACGCCCAACAGCAAATCCAGGCTTAGTCAAAGGTAAGACTGTTTTTTGGTTGTTTTTTTTTTTCTCCTTTTCAATACACCTTTGCCATGAAAAAAAAAAAAATCAGCTTATTGCAGCTGCTGCTGTGGAGATATTGTTGACAGGTGAATAAGGCGAATACACTGGGAGCAAACAACAACCTATTTGTTGCCAAATTAAAACATATTAGTTACAGTGCTGTCAACAAGGGTGTTAAGAACATCTTTTCCATATGCTTCAGAAAATTATCTTAGTACGGCTTTCAATTAGCCCAAGAAGCAAATAGCTGTAATGTCCCTCTCCTTGCCCACCAGCACGCATCAGACAAGGGTATTGCTATAGATAGCTAAAGAATAGCTCGTGTACAGCACAGTTTTTTATTGGTATTACAGAAACAGAATGATATAGTGTGGGAAGGGACCTCTGGAGATCATCTAGTCCAATAATCTGACCCCCCTGCCAAAGCAAGCCCACCTAGATCAGGTTGCACAGGAACATGTCCAGGTGGCTTTGAACATCTCCAGAAACAGAGAGTACATCACCTCTCTGGGCACCCTGTTACAGTGCTCTTTCACCCTCAATGTAAAGAGGTTCCTCCTCATGATTGGATGGAACTTCCTATGTTCAAGTTTGTGCCCGTTACCTCTTGTCCTGCCACCAGGCACCACTGAAAAAAGACTGGCCCCATCCTCTTGACACCCACCGTTTAGGTATTTATAGGGCTTAATCAGATTCCCCCCTCAGCTTTCTCTTCTCCAGACTGCAAAGACCCAAGTCCCTCAGCCTTTCCTTGCAAGAGAAATGTTCTAGTCCCCTAATCATGTTTGTACCCCTTTGCTGTGCCATCTCCAGCAGTTCCCTGTCCTTCTTCAACTGGGGAGCCCAGCACTGGACACAATACTCCAGATGGGGCCTCACCAGGATAGAATAGAGGGGGAGGATATTAATCTTTTTTGAGACCAAAGCCTACTTGACCAAAGCACGATCTAGAGTATGATGAAGCCTGCAGAAACCCTCTGTTAGCCTCAGAGGGCTTTGGGTAATGGGTAGATCTGTGGGCTTGGTTTAACATCATTACTTATTAGTATTTGGTGCTATTCTTGGTGATTATCAAGTAGGACTTAAACAGAGAGAATGTGAGTATACTCTGTGAGATATTGATGTTTCCTTGTTCTTACTGGAGGAGCCTTTCTCAGAAGAGCTACTAGGGTGATTACAAGCAAAATATGACAGCACAGTATGGTAGCGGATTGGTGAAGATGTTTCATTTTCTAATAATAGAATGTTAGCATGCAGTTATGTAGATGTCTACAGCTCTTAGGCAAGCAAAATACAAATACTGACACTCCTAAACTAAGTTTTCTTGAGTTTGCAGACAAAGTTGGAAATGCAATTAAAGCCAGACTGGATATGTAATATTATTACTGTTCATAGATTCACTGCTGCTTAAGTGAGAAAGGGCAGCAATGAGCAACTCATTACATGCTTTGAAAAACATAGGATATGAGTTTGCATCACCTAATTCCTAAATCAACTCTATAACTTTTCATTGACTGAAACCATCTCCGTGGGCAAGTCTTGGTTTCAATATGCTCAAGGATGAATTATCTATCAGAGGTAAAGTATTACTACAATGGGTACGTAAACTAAAGGTATCTTGCGTAAGCATGTGTATGACTGAACAGTTTTGATTTTGGCAGAAAAAAATGGCAGAATATCTAACACTTTAATTTTTTGGCTCTTCCTTACTGTACTCACATGGCATACATAAGAACATAGAACAGAATAGAAAGAATAGAAAAGAATACAAAAAAAAGATACCTAAATCCAAGTAAGTAAGCTTGATCCAGTTTGTGTTCCAAATTTCCTACAGATCTGGGTACTAGACTTCAGTTTTATTTGCATGACTGATTTCACAGTATAGTATATGACAAAAATTCATTATATCCATGATTTTGACAATTTTATAAAGTAATCTATTTCTGCTTAGAGAATAATTACAGAGACTAGTTAGAAAGTATGTTATGAATGTTAATGGAAGGCCTTTATTCTAGAAAAGGGTCCTATTCATAGCAGCTCTTTAGTTCACACTTGTGTCACATTCAGGCCAATGCACTGAAAAGACAAGAGCACTAAACTTCACCCAGAAATTATACTTGGGGTATTAACACAGATATAAGAAAGGGAATGCCGGAAATATTTTAAAATAGGGGGAGCTAGTTTACACCAAGATCTTGGCCCCTACACAGCTCCATCCGGACAATCCAGTGACATGAAGGGATTGTAGAGGTAGCTCAGCTCACCACCTGAAAGTCAATTTTGTAACACAAAGGAGTTATACAAAGGAGTAACTCTATGCAGAATGTGAAGAAGTGGTCTGCCTTCCACCTGGACTGATTCTTCATGATCTTCATGTATCCTGGGAAGAGAGACTTTTGAAGAGGGGAGGAAGAGGGTAACTCGAGCAGGAAAACTCACACATAAACTGGGTAAAATCCCAAACCAGATTATGATGCTCAGCTTTCTTCCCATCAAAGACTGAAAGAACCCTTTTGGCTTACTTTGGGATTTGGGTTTTGGTTCTGATTTGGTTTTACTTGAATATGTTCTTGGGTTTGTAATACAACACCCAATAAATTCCAGCCCTTTCACTTTATGGCAAATATCACTACATGACAATACAAGGACAAAATCTGCTGAACTCGATGTCTCTCCTGCATCCCTGCCAAGACTCCACACAACACAGGGCCACATTTCATGGAGAATCTTTTTTCCTCCTGAAGAATTTCTTTAACGTTGCATTAATGGAATACTCTTTTTCTTTTGAAGGCAGAAGAGAACGGATGAAGAATATGGAAATGGTATTTTTTCTATTAATAGTTTTAATGGACATAGTTTACTCCTACTTACTTTGCTTTGCAATGCAATTTTTCTTTTAAACCATATGATAAAAAAGAAGAGGGGAACTCCTTTCAGCAGGAAAAAGAAACCCTGAAGAACTTTATTTTCTGAGCAGCAGCATTCAGAAGTCCCTCAAATGACATTTTTTATAAAGCTGTTACTGTATCACAGGCCAGATTAAAGTGAATTTATTAAATCCTAGTTCTCCTTAGATATAAATCTGTCTTTAGATGATATTCCTGATTTAATCCAGATCATAAGCATGCTCAACATCCTTTCCTATATATTTGGTAGAAGTGACTGAAACGGAATGCAGTATCAGAGGTGCCCCTATTAGTAATTTATCTGAGAGGTGTTCCTACAAATGATAAGCACAGTTCTCCCTTTCTTTGTTATGCTTTTATGAAAGGCTCATCTAACCCAATGATATCCTGAATAGGTGTTCCATTATAAAACACACAGTGGTTTTGCTGTTGTAATACTGTGAAATTTTTTTTGGCAAAATGTATTAAATTTTTGAACTTAAAACTACTAAGGAAAAAAAAGGAAATCTCAAAGAACTAAAAATAAAGAGAAACAGCTCTTTCTCTGGGTTTGTTTTTTTATTAGTGGAATCATCTGTATTCAGATGCTATTGGTCAAAATCCATTCTTTATGTCTAGACCTCACCTAAATTTTAATGCCATTAGTGCCCTGTCCTCTGAATGTTAGGGTCAAGTAAGAAAAACCTAGAGAAATACATTGTTAAGACATGAAAAACTGTACTGGTATGTTACTGCACTATTTCCACTATCTGAAAGAGTATTGCTAAGTCTAACTCCAATGCCTAGACCTTGCAGGCTGAAAATTCTTCAGAAAAAAAAAAAAAAAAAAAAAGAAAAGTTTCTTTGTATCTTAATTCCTTTTCCATCACATCTATGACTCTATGGCAGCATAGCAGGGATTTCAAAAGAAGTGGAAGAAACAAGACTTAAAAAGAACAGGATCAGCTCAAAGCAACCATTGGTGAAAGCAGAATCCTGCATGTGATGTCCTTAATGTTCAGCCTTTAAGAAATATACTGTTTACAGAATAGTAACCAGTACTAGTGTTAAGTTTTTTCAAAAATCTGACATCACAGAATATGAAGGTTGCCTTCCCAAATGAAGATCAATAATGATCCACAACCCCGAAGGTGCTGAGAAGTCTTGTACCCATTACAACCTATACTGGACCTATAGCAAGAGAGAAGAGTATGACTTAGCAGACCAGTATGAATGCTTAATGCCCACTAATGCATCTAAACATATATTGTAATCAAGGACGATCATAATGATTTTTCCCAGACTGCACATAATTTTCTATCATTATAATAATGGTCTGGGTGTGTTTGTATTGGACTAAAAGGCTATCTCTATTTAAGTTTGTGTTTAAATGCTGGAAGTGTAATTCTCAGTCAGCAGACTACAGCACCAAAGCCAATGTTTGTGGAGCACTGTATTTGAACTCTGCTATGACCTATTTGAGCAAGAGTTACTAACACGGAGTTTAGCTTGGGTAGTTTTCAAAAAGGTCGTCCTTGTCCTTGCTGAATATGAAAGGCAAAGCAGAATTTTCCTACCAAGACCCACGCAGAGCTGCAGCACCCTCCTGATTCTGAGTACCCAGGAATGCCTGGGTATGGCTTATAGAAAAAGATTTATTTCTTCCAACTGGGAAATGAAAGAAAGGAGTTATTACTAATATAATTTTCTATATTGTCTGCAGCTCAGATATTAAATATATCCATGACAGAGACACAACACCAAATATAAGAATAAATATCCCTACTTATATTGGGCTACAATATTTCCGCTTGCATCCAGTGCTGACGTAAATTGAAATAAGGGTATAGCTTCAATCCATTGTTCATGAAGAAGAATACGGTACACGTTGTACAAGAGAAAAGCAAGCGTATTACTGATGGCAGGAGCTCTGTGACCCGACCTTCAGATTTGAACGTACAGCCTACCTTGACACCATCAGCGTGCTTGGAGCAGGCAGCAGCTGTGCCTGAATAACTGCAATTTGCTACAACACTGGAAGATAGAAAATATGAAAAGCTCTTCAGAAAACATCCCTAGTACCATGTCACTGAAATTGTTTATCAGGTACTGAGTCAAGAAATTAGGGCACTAAAAAGATGGCTGTGGTAGAGGATCGGAGAACACAAGCCTATTACTGAAACCCAGGAATCAGCAAGCACGCATTTTCCTTTAAGCATGTGACCTTGTTTTATTTCTCCTCTCTACCTGTAATTTACTTCATAGCTGAAGAATAATCTTCTTTCTCAGCAAATCCAACCTTATGCCAGCCCTTGTTCTTATGCTCTTTACACACCTGTTTCATTTCTTTCTCTTCAGCTTGTATCTACTGCTGGCTGTCTAGCACACCAAAAGCTATGTTCACATGGTGGTTTTATTTCTGAAGTGAAGGACAGAACAAACCCATTCACTAGCACTGTGCATGGTAGAGCTGAGACATCCTGTATTAACTTTCTATACTTAGCACAATAATGTAGATGGTTACATTTTTTCAATCAAAATATTTTTCAGCAAAAGAAGGCAAAGGCCTCTCCAGAAACAGATACTTTTGGAGACACTATTTTGTTCAGGTTTTTCTTCTTTGTCTATAGCTAAGTGAGTCCAAAATATTTCAGCTGTGTTTCTAAAAGCCAAGATGTTATCAAAACATTTCAGAAAACTGGAAAATAAAGTTGGACTTCTGGGTGCTCAGCTGTTTCAGTTGAACTTTTCTGTTAATATTTTTAAAGAAATCGTTTATTGAGTTTTTCTCTTACATGGAAAATGCTTACTGTTTTCTGATCAACCCCAGTTATAATAGCTACATCTTTGGGCTGAGGAGTCAAGGTACATTCCAGAGGCAGAGAGCTAGAAAAGGCCTAGTTGCCTCAAAGGCTGCTCAAAGACCTTTGCTTTCTTATAGGTACCTCATCACCTCAGCTTACTGATCCTCCAAACCCAGCAGTTACTACTTCTGCTTCACATCAAACATAGAGACAACATATGAAATGCAGCTTTCAGCAGGCTGGTTTTAAACTCGATTTCTATGTAGATGGGAAGAAGACATACAGCCCTTTATTTTACACCATTGAGAGCCTCCGAGAGGATTTTCTTAAAGAACCACTTCAAGTACTGAGAGTTGTTGAAATTATCCAAAGCTTTCTAGTTGCTAAAATATTCCCTCCCATATGCTGAATGTCCACTTTGAAAACTTTGCTCATTCTTTCCTGCATCTGGTATAGATTTCCAGGGGGGTGGGGCAGGCTCTGCGGTCGGCATGAGAGGAGCCTGACTTCGCAGCTGCTGTTTCCTTCCTCTGACAACGCAAAAAATATCTTCAAGGAGGGAATCCCATTTAACATGCAAGTGGTAATACCAAAGATGCTTTAGCTTCTCATCCTCTTTGTGACAGTGTCCTGAAACAAAACAGTGCAGCTAATATTAGCCCATAGGCTCCCCCCCTCACCTCAAGCCTTCATCCCTTTTATTAACTCCTGTCATGACTGAGTTCAATATAAATGCCACAAAATCAAAATGTCATTTAGTTATTTACAGTTAACAATTTCTTTGATGAACTTCACCCCCTTTCAGATATTTTGTTTCAACCAGCATTGATTTTTGTACATTAGTTTACATTCAGATGTTATATGCCAAGTAGCATACCAGTCACAGACTACTTTTCCCCTATTTTTAAAAGTATATCTTCATCCTGGCAAAGCTGGGTACATAGCAAATTTTGTGATAGGCTAAATAAATCATACCAGGGTCAAGGTATTGTCCATATATATATAATGGAAACACTGAATATTACGATGTAAATAGAAAAGGCGGAGGCATAACAGATGTTAAAGTTTAATCAGAATCCCATACTGAGCTTATGTAGCCAAAAGTTAAACACTTATTTGTATGAAGACACTTAGCTGTAACAGTAGGAACTCAGCCTTGCCATGGTCTATATGGTAAGGGATTTGCTAATTTAATTAAAATATAAAAACCATACAGTTGGCATTTAGCTGCAAGTAGGAAAACATTTTAATTAAGTTTAACCACAACCATATTGTGCCCAAAGAGGAATTTTTCCTACACCTTTGCCTAGCTTTTGCTTCTACAGGAACGTTATTGGGTTGTAACAAGTCATCACTGCAGCACATCTGTGGAAACTGCTGGTGTGGGCTGTCTTACTTTGTAGGCAGAGATAGTTTTAGGTAGCCATGGATCAACAATATGGTTACTAGCACCCCATACATATCAGAGTTCCCTGCTATTAGGGCCAACCCCATGTGGGGGCCATCTCACAACCATGCAGCCCAGAGTCATTGCTAGGGGCTGGCAGTTGCAGTGACAAACATGGTGCCCAGCCTGCTGAAGGGGCTTGTCAGCTATACAGTGTTTACCACTAAAACAGCTATGATCACATCCCAGAGCAGGGTAAAGACAACCCATCTTTGATCTTAAAAAATTTCACTGGTATGTAGCTGCTCTTGGCTAGAATATGCTAGTGACAGAAAAAAAAAAAAAAACGAGAGAGAGAGAAGTAAAAAAAAGGTGGAAGAGGGGAAGGAGAGAATGAAAAGATAAAAAAAAGAATAAAAAGATTTTTTAAAATAAAAGAAAAATAAGTGTATCATAGACATGGACAGTTAAGTTTTTCCAGCCCACAGGTAGCATGGCTTATCCTGAGCTTAACAGAGAAAACTGATGGAATTTTGGGTTGAGCTGGTAGATGTGAACTTCCCTTAGCCTAACTTAAGCTAGATTTCCCTGTCAAGATTAGTCCTGGAGCCAAGACACTTCTGTGGGCATGTCAACACAGCCACAAAGTGGCAGCTTTGTAATCAGCAGATCAGCCGATCCGAACACTTTCAAGAGGGAACTTAGGGTATGCTTGGCGACCAGCGAGAAGTATTGGGCAAGTAGGCCTGCATTAGCAGTGTCCTTAGCTCCTGCTGGAACACTTTCTTCCCTGCCCATTCCTCTACACAGCCCTGGGCAGTGGGGAAAGCATGTGCCACAGCCAGGTCTGACATCTATCCCAGGACACAGGAGGGAGCAGTGTAGCTTTTTCTTCTTCATACACCCACAGCCCAGCTGGCCCCAGCTGGCCCTATATGCTCACAGGGCTGGGAAAACCTATGAATTACAGTCACTTTGGCTACTTGAATTAAGCACTGAGTGTCTAAGTGCTTTAGAAGACTATTGCCTTTAGAGGGGTTTGCTCTGCATGCTTTGTTTCTCAGCAAGAATACAGAAATGTTTTTGATCCAACTGCTAGTCCAGCTTACTTTACATGGGGCTATAATTTTCAGAGCCTTTCCATCAGTACCATGTTTGTTATCTATTTAGATGGGAATGCCTATTCCTCTGTCAAATGGTGTGAAATGTACAAAAGATGCGTAGAGCCTTAAGCTGCCCTTGTGCATCGAGTAGTCAACATTCGTCACATATATTGCTTTTATGTTCTCTGCATCTGAATTTTGGCCAGTGGAAGTGTTACAGTGGATGACCATTGTTTATGTGATGAGTGACTCTCTCCAGAAATAAAAAGGAATCTTTATATGACAATGATCAAACCCATTCTGTGCAAGGAATTACTATCTGCCTGAGAATTGTTCAGCCTGGAGGGATCTCAATGAGTCCTGGGTGACTCAGGATAAACGTATTAATTTCTCTGTTTACCTCCACTGCAGTAGATTATCCATGGATAATTTCTACAAAGGTTTCCCCTCTTTGCCCCTTCCCAAGTTATTTATTCTTAGCTGTATGGAATCTGCCTCCTGCTATTATGAACCTGGGGTATTTTGATTTAAAATCTGCTAATTAGTGTATGCAATTTCCTTATGCCTGTGCCTAAGCAAAATTAAAATACTATATCTCCCTTAATCTCTGTGATAGGGTTCACATGGTCAGCCTCTGTTTAATAGAAGAGCTTCATTCAAAACACCATGCAGCTGAAGAAAAATGAATCTTCACATGGTGAAATAAATATATTAAGGGGAAGATTAAAGATGACTGGACTTTTGTGGCTTTGTTTTGTTAGTTTTGGGGTTTCTGGTTGGGTTTTCTTCTTTGGGGTTGTTTTTTTGGCTTTCTTTGTAGTTATCAGGTATTGAAATCTAGAGTGAAAAAGATACATTCCTCACTTTTATATTCTTCTTCCTAACAACAGTCAGACCATTTCAAGTAGGACAACAAGTAGTAAGCAAAGACTATTTCTTGTTGATGGGTCAGTCACAGTTTTATGTAGGCTGAAAAGTAGATTGTAATCCTGTGAAACGGCAGCATACTTTTGTTCCTCCTTCCCTGCCCCCATCCTGAAAACACACATGGCTTGACAAAATGCCACTAGAACGTGCTTGAAAACAGTGATCTCATTGTGAAGGCTGAAAACTTAGGGCTCACTATAGTTGGATGATTGAGAAGCACAACATGCTCAACAGATGTAAAAACTGTATAATTCATGACTTTCTCAAGTGGGGAATGAGCTTCCACAGCCAGTTACTAAACCGCTGCAAGAGGTGTAAAATATCCAGCGATTTCCTATGTGAGTGCACCAACTATTTCAGATATGCACATACTACTTGTGAGTTTTGGCTAGTGGTCACTGGGGTTATTTCTCTCCGCTCTGTTCTGTACTTGTTTTTGGGTATTCTAATAAGAGAGGAAAGACTTAATATTTTATCCTTGGTTTTCCTGTTAAATGGTAGGGAGGTGGGGGGAAGGGAACAAGCAAACAAACTCTAAGCAACTTAAGTCCAGAGAAAACTTAAAAGGAGATTACAAACCTCGGACTTCCCACTTGTCTTAGTGAGCTGGCAGGAAAGCCAGTTTAAGCCAACTGGGTTTGTTGTTCCCTTGGGTCTGCAATCTTGCATAGACCTCCCTGGCAGACTGACATTTTGGAAAGTAAACGGAGGCTCACACGATTCCTTTTCCTTTTTTTTTTTTTTTTCCCAAAGACTTTCCATCTCTTGCTTTCTTCTGAACCTCAAAAACCAAAGCAATTCATTACTAAAACTTTTCTAAAAAATCCCAGATTTTATTCCTTTAAAATTAAGCAGCTCTCTCTGCTACTGCAAATAGTTTCTTCAGGGCCTCACAGGGGAAGGCTGCTGATGTTTCTTGCTTCCAGATCCAGCAAGCAGCTGGAAGACATTTTACCTTCCCATACTGCAGGTTAGAATAGTGTCAAGGCTGCTCTAAATTGTGCCCAGAGGACTTCTTGCACACTGAGGACTGTCATTCCCATCCTAGCTGCACCTTCTCTGGCTCCAGACGTATTCTCCAAAATAAGAGCAGCTATCCCTGCCTTTGTAAAACTACTTCATACCAATACTGTCTGCAGAAACATGTGCCAGAAAAAATAAATAAAATTAAATAAATTAAATAATATCATATTGCCAGCATCTGGCAGCTTGCCAGTCTTTACAGCTGTTGGCAGGTAGAAGAAGATGGAGCAGGAGATAAGAGCAGAAGAGGGAATATTCCTTTTGTGAATATGTAACCTCTGAAGGTAGATGTTGATTTAGAGATTTCATTTGGCACCTGCCAGAGGTTACTATGATGTTCATAATTGCTGTCCCCTAGCATTAGTTTTTCACCATGCCATGTAGTAGCTATTTGTGACAAAATTTTAATGCAAAACCTCATTTTAAAAGACTTGTACCTTCCTCCGCCCTCTTCACTCTTTTGGGTAAAAAAATTCTCATACTTATTGAATGCCTAAGCTGCACTATTATTTCTGGACACTTCTGGGGCTGTCCACATGTAAAAAAATAATAGGTTGTCCAGCTGTTACATACGGTCAAATTCTTTATTGAGCTGGAATAAATCAGCACCCCTTCTCTCCTTCTCTCTTGTCTTTTTTAAGGCTTCAGATTTGGCAGATACCTATTCCTGAATACTGAACTTATGCCTTGCCCCACTTGAAAAATTTTGATTTCACAAACCACAGGAATAGTGTGTCAGGAATAGTGAAAATTAAATATGCAATCAGTTTTCCTTTTTTCCTAGGCCTTCTGGAAACAGAGCAAGGTGCATATATCCAAGTAGATACAGGCTCACAATAGACAAATGGTCTCACTAGCTGACAAAAAAAATAAAAATTCTTTCTATTCCTGTCTCAGGAGAGTGAGTTTTTTTCCCCCCTCATCCAACTCGTCTTCCTGATGCAGTTAAAAACACCCTGGCCTTTACCCTCTTTTGATCTCCTTCCTCCACCTCAAGAATCAGTACCACCTTCATGCACAGAATGAAACAAGGGAAAAAAAATAGTTGGGTGAAGATGCTTATGTCTAGATTAATATTACATAACTATAAAAATAGACAATGTCCCCTGTTAACTTTGCAGGCATGAGCATGCCACATTGCTATAGGTGATAGTAAGGTTCTAGCAAGTCAACTGCTGAGAAAGTGTGTATGGTTTCAATGCTTCCACAACTGAGAGTTTTCACAATCCAGTCACAGCTCATCCAACCTAACTCAATCAGATTTTATTATTGTTCGTTTGAGGTCTAAGACACGCTAGGACAATGCTTATTTTTGTCCTCTGATCCATTGCAAGACATCCTGTGGTCACAGTTTGCTAAAAACCTGGCTGTTGTGTTGCCAGTGGAGTTTGCCCACTCCATTGTGAGAAATACCATGGACATCAGTGGACCCAAACATAATTTGTAACATTACTTCATGAAAAGACAGACACACAAAAGTTAGTCCTTCGCTGCAACTTCGGAATTACGGAAAACAAACACTGCCAGAATTAGCTTATCATCAGTGTGATCACTTGAGTGTGTCTCAAGAAAGAGACATATCTCTTACATTAAGTAAAAAAAATATATTGATCAAAGTCATTGCACATTTTCTCTGTGTTCCTCCCTCTCAAGAAGAGTTGCAGTTAACAATGAGAAGCCAGATCATACATCTCCACAGAAACAGGGAAAAAAAGTCAGCGTTGAAGGATATATTTCATATGGCTTGCATCAAGTTGTTCACACTGGGGTTGGTGATTCATATTGAAGGCTGTTGTTGCACCTTCCAACTTTTGCTACCTGAGCAATGGTTCTCTCCTATGGCAATAGTGAGAAGTAACCTCCCAGTATAGATGCTTCAAGTGACATCTGGAGGACTCTCTTCTTTCCTAAATACACAGGAAGGCAAGGCTGACACAGGCAGAAATTCTAGGGGACAAAAGAATACTCCACATATGTGATTTGCCAGCTCTGTCTTCTGTGACCTATGTGGTCTGAAATATAGTAGTCTGCGAAATTACATTTGAGTTACTGCTACATTTCAAACCCTCAGGTTTGTTGTCAGGTTCCCAGTTGCAAAGGGGAAACTGGGGGGTGATGTTTCCATCTACCCATCCCTTCCTTAGCCATCTCAGACCCACACCAAAATGTCTTCACTTTCAAGAAACCCTGTAAAACATCTTTACCTGATGAAATTCACCGTATGGAGAAAACTGTACGGAGACAAGGCAAATCATGCAGCTGCTGGAAGATATTTATCTTCTTGCTGGTTACTAATGTTTTGAAATCTGGCTTAATCTGAAAGGCTTTGTCATTATTTATATTTTTTCTGTATTTATAATCATTTGTGTAAGTATCTGGTGTTTGAGGACAGGCACTTTTAAAGTAGAAAGTAAACATTGGCTCAACTCGTATTCCAAGATATTCTAAATATCAAAGTCCTAATGAAAGTGCATTGGTGACCTTGCTTGGCATTGCTGCAGCATGATTACCCTTCGTTCTCTCACAAGGACAGGGGAAAGTTGGATACTTCAGTCAAAATAAGCAGACTGGCTTGCTTAAAGGCCTACTTACTTACTAAAGTAAACTCAAAATAATGAACTAACTATGATTCTTAAATAAACATCTTTGAGATTGTTATTTTAACACATCTGGTAACATGAAATGACCTATTTTGAGTCATGTAAGCATCCATGTATAAAAGTCCCAAATCCTCACAAACACAAAAGAAACCACTCCAAATTCTTATTTTCCTATTTGTCTTCTGGTTTGAATCAGTTTAACCCAAAGTGTCACTGAAACTACCTTACTTTTTAAGTAGGTAATCAAGGAGGTGATAAATATAAAGCAGCAATGAAAAATAATTCCCTGTAAATTATAAATGAGAGATTAACTGCTGGAGTCTGCAAGATACTTCCATTGTATTAGCAAAACAAACAATAAAGCAATTATTTTTATTGAGAGCCATTCCAATCTGTATCACCCATTCACTGCATAGGACTTCTGAGTAGTTTCACTACTGGTGTCCAGCTGCTATGAAGGAACTCTTATACTTAGGGAAACTCTTGGAGGAACTGAAGTTGTCCAAAAGCAGTATCACTGCATGACATGGGCCTGCTGGTTGAAGAAAAAAGAAAAAACGTCTCAAACACTGTGGGGTTACCTATATACAGACTTCTTAAAAATGCTTCAATTGACTGAATGCATATGATATTTTAATAGTTTCTGTGATCTGAGAGTAACTTAGCTATGTGAATGTTTCAGTTTATCTTAAAACTTTCTAAGCGTTACATTTATTGAAAGTAAGGTAGTTAAAGAATAGTGTATATAAAGTTTGAGTGAATAAAACATACAGAGTTCCCGTTCATCAAGAAACAATATACCAAATTATGGTGAATTTGATCCTTAAAAGAAGGTCCTTGTATGCAGTAATCATATATACTATATTATTGTTCTGTGAGCTTCCTGTATGTGTAATTTGGTGGCATTACTGAACTATGAATTCTTCGTAAGCCTTTAGCTGACTTTCAGAGAAGTTTCTACAATTTCTGGCTTCTGTAACCCTCTGCAATGATGTAGACAAAACTAAACCTGAAGTCAGAAAATCAGTTGTTAATATCTCAATGTGATTCAAAAATGCCTTTAGGGATAATAATTTTTAATATACTTATATCTATATCTATAAATGTACACATGTATACCCACCCCACGTTAATCCTAAACATGCATTCATTGACTAAAAAACCTCCAAACATCAATTTCTTCATTATGAAATGTCTGCAGTTATAACTAAAGATAAAGAAAAGCAATATTTATCTCTTAGTCTGCTGTAAATCTTAATATTACTTTCACATAATATTAAAGTAATTCTTTACATAATAAATCCATAAAGGCTTCTGAAAAGCCCCAAATTGCGCATGATCTTATAAAATGTGTATTAATGCAATAGATTTGTAGTCTGGAATAATATGAAAGATTTCCAGGTAAACCCTTCGTTTTGTTGAACTGGTATAATGAGTTTTACTAGCCTCAAACTCAGTATCAGGTTTTTTAGTTAATACTATTTCTATGCAGCAGAGAAATCACAGAATGATATGGGGTTGGAAGAGATCTCTGGAGATCATCTAGTCCAACCTTCTGCCAGAGCAGGCCCACCTAGATCAGGTTGCACAGGAACGTGTCCAGGTGGCTTTGAACATCTCCAGAAACAGAGAGTACATCACCTCTCTGGGCACCCTGTTACAGTGCTCTTTCACCCTCAATGTAAAGAGGTTCCTCCTCATGATTGGATGGAACTTCCTATGTTCAAGTTTGTGCCCGTTACCTCTTGTCCTGCCACCAGGCACCACTGAAAAAAGACTGGCCCCATCCTCTTGACACCCACCGTTTAGGTATTTATAGGGCTTGATCAGATTCCCCCCTCAGCTTTCTCTTCTCCAGACTGCAAAGACCCAAGTCCCTCAGCCTTTCCTTGCAAGAGAAATGTTCTAGTCCCCTAATCATGTTTGTACCCCTTTGCTGTGCCATCTCCAGCAGTTCCCTGTCCTTCTTCAACTGGGGAGCCCAGCACTGGACACAATACTCCAGATGAGGCCTCACCGGGGCACAGTAGAGGGCCAGGATGACCTTCTTTGACCTGTGGGCCACACTCTTCTCAATGCACCCCAGGATGCCTTTTTCCTTCTTGGCCACAAGGACACATTGCTGGCTCATGTTCATCCTGTGGTACACCAAGACTTCCAGGTCTTTTTCCACGGGGCTGCTCTCCAGCAGGTCATACCCCAAACTGTACTGGTGCATGGGGTCGTTTCTCCCCAGATGCAGCACTGGAAGAGGAGGAACCTGTTATCAAAGTGTAAGTGTATACTGTACACTGAAGGCTTTCAGATACTCTTTCCAATATTAGTATATAAAGAGAGTATTTCTCTTAGTTGTTTTAAATCACTTGAAAAAAAAGGAAAAGTCCTTGCAAAATTCTTTTTCTCTTATCCAGTGGCGTTCACATACAGATAAATTCTGCTGTTCATTCAGGCAGATGTCTGGTTTGCCAAAACGTATCAAACTTTAGATCTAGTCAAAGCAGTTTTTGGTCCACGTGGTGTGTCACTAATATCACTGTGGTCTTTTCTTACAGAGTAGGGAAAGATCGGTAATTTGTTCAAGATGGCGCTATCGAAACCTCGAACCATCTTTCTGCCTGTGTGGTTACAGTGAATCAAAGAAGAAAAAAGAAGTTATTCTTTGATGAACCTAGCAAGGACTGGCTGCTAGTAGAACAAGTTGTTTCTATTAAGCAGTTATACCAGGTGTTTCAGCCTAGAAATTTCAAAATTTACAGGGGAATCATTATAATTGAAATACGAATATTTTACTGTATTTTATTAGTATTTTACACATCCCTGAATAAGAACCAATATCATCCAATAATATCAGTCAGGAGCTAACCCAGTAAAGCCAAAACTACCTTCTGCTTTTTGCTTCCTGCTCTGTGGATATGATTTTCATAATTCACAACAAACCATTTCAGGGAATGTTGTTATTCCTCTGTGATCCCAGGGAAAGTTAATGACTCACTTTAAACAGCACTAAATGATAAACATCTTTTTTGTTTTAATGAAAGCAAGTGTTTTCTTCACTTTTCCAGGACACAGAGAATGCCAGAAGCCAAATCTCTTACATATAGGACTGAATATACAGCCAGGCCTGGTTTTGATGAATTTCCTCATCCTGGGTAGTTCCTATATAATACAAAGTATGAGTCAACATAAGGGAAGGTGGCAGATACTGGTTCCTGGGGCTGGCTTAATCTCTGCAGCAGCAGGGTTGCCATCTAAATTTAGACTAGAGTTTGGGCAGCCAATAAGGTAATTAATCACTGGAACAAACTGCCAAGGGCAATGATAGTGACTGCCACCAAAACCTTTAAACCAAATGGCAGTTTTGGACTATTCTGGTATCCCTACACTACACCACATCTGCATTGCTGAGGGTGGCTGAATATTGCATAGATAATGTTGCTCCCTTGGCAGGAGCAAAACATAATCGGTTTTATGCCCACCTTACTCCGGGTCAGCTTCACAACAGAGTGATGAAATGAAACCTCAAGCCCTTCTTGGTTTCCTCAACTACTTTACTGCTCTCTCATGGAAAATGGGAGAAGAGGTTGAACGGTGATTCAAGGGTATTGCCAGAATTCTTCAGCAACTTGAGTCAGAGTTTAATCACCATTACCCATAAGTGCCAGATTGAGTTCATCAAATACCACAGAAACTGTTGGCCAGAATTAAACATATGCAAGAAGAGTTGCATTTGCAACTAAAAGAAAATACCATTTCTGGGAGGCAGTTGCCACAGAGCTGTCTCCAATGGTTAAGGTCACGCACCAAGAGACCCTCAAGGAGAGGCCACAAGATCAAGACCGGAATTCCTCACTGACTCACAGGCAGCATTGCTTGTAATAGACGATGGCAGATCAGAGACCCAGCGGTGACAATCTGACTCCAATTTCACCAGCTCTTGTCCTTTCCATACAAGATTATAGATCTGGAATTAATCTGAAATAGAAATAGGCAATCTCAACAAAATACACAAAACTTGAGATTCTCTCAAGTTGCTCCTTCAGAAATCCTGAGGTTTATGTCTGCCCCTCAGTAACAGCCTTCAAGGTTAGGCTTGGGTTTACCTATGCATTTAAGTTTTTCACTGTGTTCTCATTTGCTATTATAAGTTTTATTCAGCAGTGATACCTCTTGAATATATAGATCCTTCTTTCTCATGTTCAGGCCAAACCACATGCAATTCAGTATCAGCTGAACCCAGAGTGACAACAAACCTAAGTCACTCAAACTTCTGGTACTCTGCACAGATGCACACTCAAATCTTAAAACACAAGCAATCAGGTAAACAGTGCTCCCAGTAACTTTTCTCTGGAAAGAGAAGGTAACAAAACTTTATGGACTATACTGACTTTACATTAACAACAGAAATCTTCTGGTTCGTTTCTAGCTGTGGAGAGCACACAGATGGTACCACAATAAAGACAAGACACTGCACAGAACAGGGTTTTCAACAACTTCAGGTGCTTAGCTGTCAGGTTGAATTACATTTTTTTATTAAACACCAAGTAGTTGTTCTGAGGAAGTTAAAGTCCCTAACAAGTGGAGGAAGGAACTTAGGACTCACATGCTTAACTTGATGCATACTCACTTTCTGAGATTTAAGAGCATGAAGGAACCACTACAGAAAGCCAGACATGCCAGAAAAAGAGACAAATGTTGCAGGCAGTGAAGGTGCAAATATACTTTTATAATGTGTGTGAAATAGGAAAATAATACATAGTCTTAAGACAGGTTTTTCTCCCAACCTAAAGTACAGGCCCCAAGGAGAAAAGAATACATGTTAGCTACATACTCTGAATGCTTCCAGGAAGGAGTTTCTTTGTGATCCCAAGTGTTTCTGTCTGCAAATTTGAAATATGTATATTCCATTCCCAATAGACTGCTTTAATAAATATGACAGTAAGGAAATAACAACAAAAAGCAATGAGCTCCAAGCCTACACTTCAAGAAACTTAACAGTGAACTGGTAAATTCAGTATGAAAATTATAACCAAAATTGATTGGAAACAATGAATTATGCACTACTATGTCCTGTGAAAGCTGAGCTGATGAGAAGGCACATAGATAGACCAAGTGAGAGACTGACTGATCTAAAAATAAACCACTCCCACTTAGAACATAATCCAATTTTGAGACACCTTTGTAATTGTATTGCAGCACAGATCATTTCAGAGGGGGCGTTTTCTTCTGTGTTTTTTTCATATTGCTCCCTGGAAGCAGTGAGGCAGAAGAAGGGCCAAACATAGAATCTGCCACAGAGCAAGTGGTACAGTGGCTTCCTGGTATGATGCAGATGAACTCCTGCAGCTCCACAAAAAAATCTCAGTCTTCTACCTTTCCTCAATATGTGACCCCTCAGAGTAAGCAGCATTTTGAACATTTAGTTCTTCTGTTCTCTGTGATCCTCCCATGTTTGCATGACAAGCAGGACAGGAGGAATAGACAGGCTGCAGAGCTAATTACGAATTCATAGAGCAGCATGAAGGCCTGTGATTTGTTTACAGTTAGTGATAACCATCATTTCGTGTGATTTTAAAACACATGGGAAAGAGCATTGTTATGTTCAAACCTTTTTCTTGGCCAAAGGCCACTGCCACTGTATACGCCCTTCCCCAGAGCGTAATGGCTGGAATCACTTTAAATCAGGAATAAATTTGCCTCCTTTCCCCACTTTTGAGCCTCATACCACTCCTCAAAAAGAGACATGCAAGGCAGACCTAGGGTCAAACCAGAAATGCTGGTTCTTGGATATCATGCAGGAGCCAGGTCTACAATTGGGAGCACAGTCCAAGATAGGACAGCTCAATTTTTTGCTGTATTCTGCTATTGCTCAGCAGGAAACTGTGTCCTGGTCATAGCTTTACCGTAGAACATCACAACAGCACACAGATTTTGTAAGCTGGGTCTTGTATACCATTGACAATAGAGTTTTGCAATGCAGCCTTCCCAACAAACAAGATGCAGAAGATCAGAAAGCGGTATAGCGGTTGTTGTAGGATGGCCTTTTGAGGACCATGGCAATCCTTAAGTTCACCTGTGCTCTAGGCTGGACAGTGTGCATCTTTTGAGCCCTCCTTGTCAAAGCTGTGGGAGCCAACTATTGTCATGGAAACACCTGCATGTGGAGGGTACCATTTACCTCAAATGTTGGGCTCTGCATAATCTCAGCTAGACTGTTGCCTCAGTTGAAGTTAGATCACCATAGCACTACAAAAATGACTTTCAGCTTATAGCATCTAGAAATTGGCTTGCATGTCAATTCAACCATTTGCATGGATCCATTTGCATGGATTTAGTCTGAAAGAAATTTGATTTCTCTTTATGAGAAATCCTTTTACAGGAAACTTTGAAAACAATTCTGGCCTCACTTAGGTATCTGGTTGAACAAAACAAGGTGCACATTTGCCTGAATTGTGACTATTTTTTCAAGTAGATATTTATAAAAGGTAGTAGGAAAGAAGAAACCATGAAAATGTATTTTGAGCAAGCACAGTCATTTAGTTTAAAAAACAACACCACCTCAAACTCATCTCTGCTAAATGCTTTTACTTTGACTAAAAAACATATTCTAGGGGAGAGTCAGCCACCAGCAGTGCCAGCAGAAGGCAGAACCACATTCACAGGACCCACTGCTCAAAAATAATAGCTACATCAGTAGCTACCACTGAAATGAGCAAAAAGCAGGAAATCAAAGGTGGCAAATAACTAAGAGGAAACACTAGGTCAAGTAAAACCGGTACAAACACACGTTCAAGTAGTCTTGGATCAAGCAAATAGTAACTTAAACTTCTAACTCATGAAAGTACAGAGTCACATAAGTAAAGCTTTATGCCAATGCAAATAAGTATTTTTTTCTGACTGGGGTAATGATTTCTTTTGCGTTGGAAGGGTTTGAAACAGAAAACCAGTTTATGTAAGGAAAATCATGCATGAGCAACAGATACTTGTTTCCACTGGGCACAAGAAGGAAGGATATTTCTAAAGATGCACAGAAGCAACACAAAATACTGCATACAGACAAGTGCCATAGATGCTTTTCAAAAGTCTACAAGACCAGCAGGGAAAAGGATGGTTTTACATCTCAAGAAAAGCCAGAAGTTGATCCTATCTTTGTTAATCAGTCTCACAGAGTTGCGGCCATCTCCATACACTGTACATCCAACAGTCAGGCACACTTGCCAATACATACGTGGGCATAGATCCACTGACTCTAGTAGTTAATGCAAAGCATGCTTTTAGCAGCAAGAGACATATTTTTATGATCTTGAAGAAAGGTTGCTTTCCTTCTGTCCTTAAAACAAATAGGATTGTTCCATATTTCCAGAATATCAGATATTTATTTCATAACAATGGTGTATTGCAGTGATGTATGTTTACAATAAAAAAAATGCTGAAGTGATGTATTTCCTAATTACATTCTCAAAGATTTCACACCCAATACCAGACTCTGAGCTGCCTCCCAAAAGCAATAATAAGGTTCTTCTCCACTAGCCTGGGAGGGAAAATAAGCCCACGAGTCACAGAAAATTATATTTAGAATTCTTTCTAGAGGGTAAAATGCCCTCTTAGGTGGCTCTTGAATAAACGGAAAGCAGCCCACAGGAATCTTGCCATTAATTTTTACAGTCTTTGGATCTATCCCTATTGTTTCATTAAAAACTGGAAATAAGTCCTCTCTACTCACATAATTTGAACCATACTGTAGCTATGCAAGTATAATTCTCTGCAGTCCAATCCTCCTGTGGGGATAGAGGCATAAATTCATATTATGTGAAAGGGACATAATCTATAACTGCATCCACAAGATGGCTCTGACCATTGTAACATTATTGATCAGAAAACCACCTGCCTTCCCCCTCCCCAACACAGTCATGCACATGGCACAACAGCTGCTCGTCAGGGGGCTTCTTTCCCACAGCCCTTCTAATTTGTGCTTATCACCCGTGAGCATGCACACAGAGCTCTTTGGCTTCCATTTGCTAGGGCTCTACGCTAATCCAGAAAGCCAAGACATTAAGAAAGGTATTAAATACATGAGCAGAAAAAATGGCAAGTAGCCAAAATATTTCGCATAGACTTTAACTGCTGGTGCTGCTCCTGGGTATGCACTGCATGCTTTGCAGTGGACATTGTAGATTCCCTAAAAGTAAGGAAGGGTTTGTGTGTATAACAGAATGACCCATTTTAAAAAACAAAGTCAACCAATGAAAAAAAAAAAATTTGGCCAGCTGACTTCTGATCAAAGCTCGATTCCCAGCTGCTTACCATATCCAGCCCCTTTCTGACACTAAGAACATTTCACTCTTTTTAGTTGCACAGAGACTGAAGGCAGGTAAAAATGTAGTTAGCCCTCTTACAGGTGTTCCAGTTGCTTTGCAAAAGTAGACATATTTTAATAAGGTTTAAGCCTTCCATCTAACTACTTTTGCCCATGAAACTAACCTATAAATCACTCTCCCTCCCTGCTCCAACTTCTGTGCAGAGAGAAATTAATGCACTAAGTACAAGGAGGAGAGGCACCCTTTACCTCTGCTCTCTACCTGCCGAGGAGTCAAACACATGCACCATTCCTCTCACATCACATGATTTATGTCAAATTTGTTTTCACACCAAGGGACGTTTTGGAAACAGCTAATAACCATTGATATACCCTATGAATAATCAAGGTGGATAATCATATCCATGTGCAAAAGTGTCAACATTGTTTCCCACTAACAGAAGTGGAAGACAGGTGGGGAAACAGGGAGTTAGGATTGCCAAGACAGCCTTGCTCGTCAAGGAGGTCACTGATGGCTCTCAGTCCATGAAGCAGCCTAAGGAAAAGGGTAAGCAATTCAAGGTGTTGACTGCTTACCCTCAGCAGCTTTGGTCTACAGGGGCTTGACTGCCTCCCTCCTACTGTCCACTAAATAGATGCTACTAAAGTCAATGAACGTTTTTAATGGTGCCTCATGGAATAATAACATTCCAAGAAGGATGTGAATAAGGAAACAGGTTTTTTTTACTGTCAAGGCAGCTGAGCACTGGCCTAGGTTACCCAGAAAGGTTGTGGAGTCTCCCACCTTGGAGATATTCAAAAGCTGTCTGGACATAATCCTCACCAGTCAAGGCTGGGTGATACTGTTTGAACAGGAGGGTTGGACCAGAAGACCTCTAGAGGTCCCATACAACCTCAACTATGCTGTGAAAAAATGAAATAGCAATACTACACATACACACACCAAGTCTATACAAGTCTTTAGAACTGAACTTAGCCACACCTAATATTTTGAACAGAAGTATTAACAGGGCATATACTGTGATTTTTTCCAAGAAAAGTCATTGTCTCCTTCTCTCTTCTTCACTAAAATTCACAGTCGCCTTCTATAAGCTTTAAAGATTGTTTTGAAGTAACTAGCCAAAAATATACACATGTTGTGCATAGCCCTACAGGGCTTGCAGCAAAGCAAATTATAGTCTGGGGTGGATGAAGGAAGCTGAAACAAAACATATCTCTGTACAAAACGTTTGTGGCTTAGCAGAAGTGGTCTTTTTCTTTCCTCTTATGGTTAAAATATATTGTGTTGAGAGCCGGCTTTATGCTAAGAAGCACAGAGAAGAAACCATACTGGTCTTTTAAATAGACAGTAGTGGCACCAAAACTAATCCACAGAAAATTCCAAATACCTTTGAAATGGAAGAGTTACATTGCTGCCTCTCTTCATAAGTCTGATGATGGCCTCATACTAGATTTTATCATCAAGACCATAAGAGCATTCAGAGACAAGGAGACAAGAAAACAACATCTCTGAATTCTGACTGGAGCGCATCCCGAACAAAATTAAAAGTTCAAGTTTTATTCCCAAATTAACTGTTATTCACCAATAAAACAGGTGCAGCTGCAGGTTGCATTGGTACAGAACCTCACCAGATTATTTCAGGTACAAATATTTAAACAGCAGAGACATCAACACAAGCCAAAGTGCACTTGTATTTTCTACCTGGACACTGTAATGCTAGCCTGTGTGTTGGGTCCTCCAGTGCCCTGGCTATGTTGTGATAAGCCTCCAGACAAGGACATTTTAATGCCATAGGTGCATTTTCATGTTCTAAACTCAATTTGTCTAGTTTATCATCCAGCCATAAAAGCAAATATATTCCAGAAAGAGAAATGCTAAGCAGTTCATATTGGTAAATAGCAACTTCTATTATGAAAATGGCCTGGATACTATTAAGTTTCCAAGTATCTTCCATAAAACACTCTGTGCCATCTGAATGCAGCTAAGTACTGAGCACGTATGAGTAACTTTTGTATAACGCACCAAGCTGGAAACAATTTGTTTCTGGTGAGGGCCAGGTATGCCAAAAGGCACTTGCTTTTTCATGCTCATACATACAGATTCTATTTAGTAAGCTTCCTCACAAGGAACCATTAGGCAACTTAATTAAAGTAGTTGCATAAATCATACAGCCTGATGCTTCTGTCTTGGCATCTCACCTCTTTGCATTTACAGTGCTGAATAGCCGGTTATGATTTTCACACCACTTCACACTAAAAGGTGCCAGAATCCAACTCTAGAAGGAAGTTTTAGGGAGAACATAAAGTCTGCTTATTTTTAATATGCAGTTATTACACCCTCCAAGTACCATCCTTCATACACCTTGTGCAGTACTATGTTTCCATATCCTCAGAATAAGGATTATTTTATTTTTTTTTGTTTAAGAAATACATCTTGTACTTCCCTCGTATCATCATCCCTCTGGTCTACTTGGAGCAAAAATATGATCCTCTCTCAGTAATCTACATGTTTTGTTTTAGTTTTATAATCTCTAATAACAGAACTCCATGCACAGTATATTTTTTAGCACTATTAAAAGAAGCCAAACCAAAATGACCACAGCACAGCTTTAAGACTGATGTCAAAATAATTCAAGTGTTTCAATATGGCTTTCTCAAGATAAATATGGTTGGGGAGAGGGAGCTACATTTCTTTTTTTTGTTTGATTGCTTTTTAGTTTGTGCAATTGTAGAGCAAATAGATGCGAGAAAGCTTTCTTAGACCATCTTATGTCTTGTGCTATTCTATATAGTATGCTCACTTCAGAGTCAGCCAACTGGTTTTAATCATCCCAGTAGGAGACCATCTCATTCCTAGCAGGGAAGATTCAGGGGAAGGGANAAATACATATTTTCACATAGTTATCTCAATCTCACAGGGGTCACATGTCCAGTGCATTGAGAGAGTCTGGAGCTCCCTGGCTCTGGCCACAATCAACTCCCTGTCTTCCCTCACTCCTGTCTCAGTGGGACAAGAGCCAGACATTTCATCCTCAAATGGTACTAAGGTCACTGCATCACCATCTTCTGGGAGCAAGGAAGGGTCAGGCCATAGCAAAGGAGTGCCATCAGGACTGTGGTGAACGACAATACTAACTTGAGCACTCTAAGCTCCTCTGATTTATGCCAGAGGCTTGGTTGGCCTTGGAAACAGAAGAGGATGACTTTAAAGTTTGCTTCAGCCTTGCCTTGAGCAATTAAACCACATCTTCTGTTCTCTAATTCTGTTGGGCTTTTTAAAGCTGATTTATTTCTCCAGCACTGTTCACTGAAGGTAAAATGATGTCCCATCCTGGAATGTATTATCTCCCTAGCATACCCACACAAGCTGCAGTGTAAATTTCTACGCCCTGTACCTGCAGTAATCTTGTCTCTGTTGAAACATCTGAGGCCCAAATTTAGGCTTGAACATGTGCGATAGGAGACAAAATTTGGCTCCCCAAGTGTGAAATAGCTCAGTCGTCCACTGGCTCAACATCAAAAACAGATCAGCCTCTTGGAAAGGATTCATTTTCAAAACTTAAAGTAGTAAGGAGGTAAGGAAAGGAAAAAAAAAAGGAGGAAATTGTT
>VXBJ01005260.1:250346-293395 GCA_013400055.1 Nycticryphes semicollaris
GGGACAAGAGCCAGACATTTCATCCTCAAATGGTACTAAGGTCACTGCATCACCATCTTCTGGGAGCAAGGAAGGGTCAGGCCATAGCAAAGGAGTGCCATCAGGACTGTGGTGAACGACAATACTAACTTGAGCACTCTAAGCTCCTCTGATTTATGCCAGAGGCTTGGTTGGCCTTGGAAATAGAAGAGGATGACTTTAAAGTTTGCTTCAGCCTTGCCTTGAGCAATTAAACCACATCTTCTGTTCTCTAATTCTGTTGGGCTTTTTAAAGCTGATTTATTTCTCCAGCACTGTTCACTGAAGGTAAAATGATGTCCCATCCTGGAATGTATTATCTCCCTAGCATACCCACACAAGCTGCAGTGTAAATTTCTACGCCCTGTACCTGCAGTAATCTTGTCTCTGTTGAAACATCTGAGGCCCAAATTTAGGCTTGAACATGTGCGATAGGAGACAAAATTTGGCTCCCCAAGTGTGAAATAGCTCAGTCGTCCACTGGCTCAACATCAAAAACAGATCAGCCTCTTGGAAAGGATTCATTTTCAAAACTTAAAGTAGTAAGGAGGTAAGGAAAGGAAAAAAAAAAGGAGGAAAAAAACCCACCACACCACTATATCTTTTATGCAGCCAAATATCCATTCATAATGCTCTATTGAAAACATTGACACACAATGAAATTGTTTATTCCCCAAAAATTAACCAGAGTATTTTTCTACTACCTTAAATTTCTCTTCCCTTTCAGCTTTATTACTAATATTTATGAAGAGTTTGTAGAGGCAATCATCTCTAATTAGAATTTAGAGGAAGCAATCCCCACCATACAGTCTGAATTCAGTTACCTCTGAGAACAAGTAGGAGCTACTTTCCATGGATGGCTAGGGTAGCAGAAGCTTTTATGCTTATTTTAATTCCATATTTAAAAGGAGACCAGCCAGAGCCTCAAAATCCTTAAAATAAAGCAAAATACAGTGCTCATTCAATGAGATTTTAATCTCCAGTTCAAGCAAAACCATAAACTCTTACAGAGACCCTGCAGGACACTTGGCTGACATGAAGCGGCTGCACCTGCTGCCCATTCTCACTGTGGGCAGCCCGGAGAGCTGAGCCATTGGCAGCCCATGCTGGGGAGGGGGACAGCTTTCCTGGGGTCCCAGCCAAACCTGCACCACAAAAATCTCTGCTGACAACCCCAGACATTTTGTTCCAAGCGCAGAGATGTTTTGCTGGCTTGCGAATGCACATATGTGAACATACAGAGTAAAGAGAATAAATCAACAAAACTAACAATCTTCTTATGCAGCAGAAAATGTATAGTTATGAACAATGGGAATAGCAGGACTCATGCCTGACAGGCACTAAATACAATCCTTCGTTACACTATGGTGAGACACCAAGATGCCCTAGTGACGGGCACAGCATAGGCACCTGATTATATACTGCAATGCCAAGTTTGCTATTATCGTTGGCTTCACTCTTCCTTCAAGCCTCCCGCTGTACATTCCTCCCACCCATCATAAACATAGCAAGCAAAGCCTGGGGATTTCACTGAACAGAGCTCTGAGCAGAGAGGATAAAACTATAGGACCTGATTCCCGGTTACATGAAAAGAAAAGATGCCAAAGTCTTAAAGTACTTTGGCAGAAAGCGAGCTCTGTATAACCAAGAATGCAAGTTCTGCGGTTAGTTTAATCCCTGGAATCGCTCTGCAGATTTCTGAGTAATATTGCACAGGGTGAGTTCAGCTGTAATTTTTTGATATCTTTAAATTACTTATTGCTGTATTTTCCTTGCTTGTCTTTTCAGTCTTTTATATAAGCTTTCCTTTTAAAACATACAAGAGAATTAAGAAAAATAAGTATCTATCTGAAAAGACAGCAACTTCCACTGTAGAAAATCTGCATCCTGGGAGAGAAATTAGTTCCAGTAGCCACCCAGGCAGTGATGTAGCCCTATCTAGAAAGGATACATTTGCTCTCTCAAGCTTTTTAAGGAAAAGAGCACTTGAAAAATATTTCTTACTGTTATTCTTCTTTTTATTGCTTTTGAGTCTTAGGCTGCTAAAGCTGCACCAGCCTGTTTCTGTATTATTGCCACTCTTCTGCACCCAGAGAAATAATGTCAGTAAGAAGATGGAGTAGAAAGGGGAATTGAAGTTGCATGGATGAGACAGATGAGTTGGAGTTATTACAGGGTATTTGAGAAATATTGTTACTTTTTCCCCTTTCTTCAAACAGAGGCTTAGCATCTGAATACAAAAGTCTAGCTTAGCGGAGAAAGGAGAGAAAGAAACAGCTTATGATTCCCATATGTTTCGGTACCTTTAATATAAAGGCATGGTAATACTTAAATAGTATTAAGCTTCAAACAGCTGGTACTGTGTTTGTTACTATAATCATCTGTCTAATTATATTGGAATGTGGCAAAAAAGTAAAGGGGGTTGCTTTGACAGTTCTGCTGTCAGGGCTCCCAACAGGCCACCAATTAGAAACTGGAAAAAGGAAGGAACTTGTAAAAATTAATGACTGCTCAGTAATGGGTTATAGAACTATTTTTGTTGTAAAAGTACTTCTTGTCTACAAGAAATCTAGTGTCCTTTAGCTAAAGCAACATTCTTTAGGTCACATTCCTGGTATATAAACAAAATTAAAGATCTTTTTGTCAGTTAGCACTTCTTTTCTGTATTTTTTGCAGTTATATCCCTTGGTTTCTATAAACATGCAAAGCCTGTTATGAGTCTTAACATGGATTCCTGATGATGAATTAAGGTATTCTGATTTCCAGAAGTTCACGATCAATCTGAAGGATTTCAGACAGTGGATCTGTGTACATTTTGCACAAAAAGAGCTAATTCCCACAGCATTCAGGAGACAGGTTTTCAATGCACTGATCCAAGCTCTATCCAGTGGTGGCCAATTTCTTCTTTCTCAGACTCAGTGACATCTCCCATACTTAGGAAAAAAATTTAGACAAACTGTTGAGCATTACCAATGTTATTTAAAGCAGCATGCAGCTGAAAGAGCTTAACAACACACAGGATGGGATGTAGAATATGATCCACTAAGGAAGTCAGTTGTATCAGTTGAAGGCTTAATCAAGCTGCCCAGAGGTTAATGGGGAACTTTTCCCTCACTATAGTGCAATTGGATTTGGCCTAAACTATTTTCTCTGTGACAAAAAGAAATTAGCTTTTGCCTCTGCTACATTTCTTTTACCACTGCACTGAAGCATACGTATCTTGTCTTTTTCTACTACTCTCTTGTTCATATTTTAAAATAGAACTGCATTTCCACTGTATAGGCATAATAGTATGTGAATACAAATCTCATTTAGGTGAGGGTAAATAAAGCTTTTCAAACATTTTCAGAACTCAGTTTTGGTGCTTGTGTGAGTCTATTCCACAGTACTTGGAAATTTAATTTTCTGGTTTGAAATTGCGTAGAATGTTTTTCCACAGGCAAGACTTGCCTAAGTAGTTCAGTTTGAAGTCAAAGAAAGCCAAGTTTGAACAGGCATTTTTTATTTTTAAATCCCTGCATTGAGATTATTTGTACCCAGAAGCTCTGCTCAATGACAGCTGCACAATTGGAGCCCCAGCTGGAGGAAGGGTTGTGCTTGGTATTACAAGTCTGTCATTTCAAAGTGAAATGGTTCAAGCAAGAACCATTTATCTATGTTCACACATGGCATACAAGTTGTTTTGGCTCCATATCCAAGGGAGTCCTTTTAATTTAGCATTTACAAACATGAGTGTTGATAGGGGAGTTTTCTTTTTGCAGTTGGGCGGTTATTTATTTGTTCAGTAGCTTAACCCTACCTTTGTTAAGAGCAAAGGTCCCAATTCAGCCAAGGACTTGTGCCCAAATGAAACTACTTATATTAGCTCTACTCTTCCCCCAGGTTTAGATGATAGGCTGAAAAGATGTGAACTTGAAAATTAAGAATACATTTATAATTTATACTCAAATACTTTTTTTAAAATATGGCTTATAGGAGTAACTGAACTGATCTTTCAATAAGATTTTTAGATCAATGTTTTTGGCTTGCTTATTCTTTAGTGCTCCCACTTTCCATGGAATTTCCTTCTCCTTTTGTCTAGATATGATAGCAAACACACATCTTTAAATGTCTTGTAATGAAAACTGAAAGTAATGGCCTTTCACAGATATACAAAGTTTTTGTCAGTCCTTTCAATACATGTATTAAAAGAAAGTACATGAAAGTTGGAATGTCATCTAAAATACCTGCTACAATTTATAATATGCTATAAAAGTTACATCAGTTAGGTTCTCTCATTGGACCATCAGTTATTGGTATGAAACAGGTGTTCTGTTGCTCCATTTCTTTTCATGGCATTCCTTTGGCCACCAAGATTCTTATATTTATTTCTGCAACTATAGTGATGGAAGACGTTTACTGAAAGGTGTCACAGAAATTTAAAACTGGTGTATATTATTCATTTGTAATGATTCAGAGCATTTTCTTAACACCCTAGTAATAGGTATTTGAGGGTGCATCGTTGTAATTACTCTAATAGGTATTTCCTGTTATTTCCAATTCTGTAACAGGAATACAGATGTCTTTTCAACAATCTTAAAGCTTACCCAGATGCATTCCTATACTATAACATTCTTTCCCGTTTCTGATATGAAGTCTAAGGCTATCTTGTTTTGCAAGCCTAGTTTGTGAATGTAGTTAATTAGTTATTGTAGTTTTTCCACTAATGATTTAATGGGAACAGACCGAAATGGCTCTCCAAAACTAACAATGTATTCTTCTATGCTTTTCAGTTTCTTTTCTGCTCTCTTGTAGCACTGCAGCAGCAGTTTACACGATATGGTTTGCAGAGCACAAGTGCAAGTCCTTTTTCTTTACCAATAGATCTCTCAGTCACATTAAGGCTTTGATCATAAAGCAAGTTGCACTGGGCTGGCTTCTGAAGTTGATATTCACCACAGATATAATTTCACTTAAAAAATGACATAGTGTAAACAGAATAACATAAACCCACAACAGGTACGAGGCAACCTTATATAAAACCACTGGGAGCCCCACGGTGAAGCCCCACAGGTACCCAGACCCTCCAACTTTAAAAGTTGCCACTGCCTGTCTGGCTCTCACCAGACGTGCTGTGCACTTCAGCCTGGCACACCTGCCAAGCCATGCACGTCAGTTTAACTGTGGTTATCTACTGACAAATATTAATCTAGACCAATACACCTTTCTAATGGCATACAACCTTTCTTAAGCTTCAGATTCAACCCTTGTATACCAGGTTACTCTCGAACTTGAACAGAATACGAAGGACAAAAAGAGGCAAATATGCAAAAGGTACTTTTTCCTCTTTTCAAACACATATGTAAGACTGTATTTTGCCATTACACTTCCTGGAGATGGACTGATGCATCCAAGATTTCTATGCATCTATCTACTTAAATCATGTTTCGTATCTTTTTCATACTAATGGAGCTACCAAGAAAAAGAAAAATAATAATACATTCAGTGTCAGAGAGAGAAATATGCTTCATCCATTCAATAGAAGTTCAAACAGGATCTTTCCCATAGGGAAAATAAAATAAAATAAAACAAAATGACAACTGTGATGTACAATGTCACTTGAATAAATGACAGTTTAAGGAGGGTTTGAATGCATTCAGTGAAACCATCATCAAAAAAGGCTGACATCTCAGTAAAACCTAGAAGTAGAAGATGGTGTCTGTAATCCACAGCTCCAAAACAATGGTACCAATGGCAACACCAAGTTGTCCTTAGGCCTGTCTCTGCTGGGAACCTTTCTCCAACAGCAGAGCTTGGAGGTTTTCAGTGGACAGACATGGACAGGCTGCTTACAAATATAACCCTTCCTATTGTTAGAAGTCTAGCTCTCCTATATCACAAGCTCTTTTCTGGCTTCAAAATGTGTACAACTTCCATTCTTTTTCCTGTCACATTCCCCTTCCTGCACACGCACTCAGTTTTTAACCAGTGCAAAAAATTTTCTTTTTAAGGCCACAACTGAGACTAGGCTGTGTGTCTCTATTGGCATACCGAGCTGTTTATGATAGTACAGATTTATTCTACAATGGTAAAATGAACATCTTTTAAAAAAATAAAAATTAAATGTAAACCAAAAAAAAAAAAAAACAGGTACAGGTAAACATACAGCTTTCTTGAATGTCCAATTTTATACTAAGAGACATCATTATCCATTTCACCTGCTTAACAGCTTTTTTCTCCAGCCTGACTTGTTTAGATGAGACCAGCTGTTCATATCCAGTCCATAAACAGCTGGAGAAGTTTACCCTACTGTGAATAACACTTTGTATTACTGGGGAAAATTTGCTCAATGTTAGCTTCTCTATTAAGAACAGAAAAGCAGCCTGGTAGAATAGTGCACCATGAAAGCTGAATACCTATACAGGTGTCTTCAAAGTAGTTTATGAGTGTCTCTACATAGGTGTACATAAGGGTAGATTTAAAATTCAAATCTCTACCGCTTAAAAAAATGAAGACAAAACCTCTATAGGTGTACTCAGTCCAAAGATATTTGCTTCCAATGTGGCTCATATTTGTGCTTTTCATGTTAACACTTTGGTGCCACTGAAAATGCTACTGCCTACATTACTAATTAGGGAGGTGACAGTAATGGTTTTCTAATTAAAGCTGATTTAACTTTTGTATGTTAATTAGTCTCAGTTAATATAAATTAAATAAAGGAATAATGGGGTCATTTCAAATTTAAATCACAGAAGCTTCAAACGTAAGCTGCCTTAGAGGAAATTAGCTTGCAATTAAACAGTGTTATTAATAATTGCTTGTAAATGGTTACAGCCAAGCTGTTGCACAGGCCATGCCCATACCTATTGTTTACAATTATAAACATCCTCAAAAAAATTGACAAAGGTAAATTCTAAATAATCCTTTCTCAGGATTTCAATCTACTTGTTTTGTTTAAATCTCCTGTCCTCGTAATTAATGTTATCCATCGTTGTTTGTCAACAAGACATTTGTTTCACAGGATAGTATAATATGCTACTCCACAATATCATCTCTGCCTGCATCCACCTGCATCCTGACAGGAAGGGAACCTCTCTATGCTCTGAGCTCCTCTCAGCTGCACTTACAGACAGAAAGCAATTTTTCCAACATAAAAATGTGTTTACATGCAGCAGTTAACATAAAATGATTCCCTGGTCATACTAGAACCCTTAGTGTAAAACTACAATGTGAGAATTAGCATTAGTAATATTGTCTACTAACATATTTAAACCTCTTTTTGCCTGCACAATATTTACATTAGTAGTCTAAATACACAACTGAGCAACTGATACATGTTGTCCTCAGAAAAATAGATATTTATCCTCGTAACAAGTTTATGTTCTAAGTTATGTGTGGTTTTTTTCTGCAGAGATGGACAGAATGTCCACGCTTCTCACAATTGCATATGAGTAGTTTTGGAAAGTAGATAAAGAAAAAAGAAAAAAAAAGAGACCTTATCAAAGTGAGTATCAAAACACCATCTACCTTCAGCTGGGCTACCATTTTACTCAAGAACTCTGACAGCAGGAGATTCTGTGTTGTCACACTTCCCAGAAACACACTTATTGTGCTGGTGTGAATCCAGCACAATAAAAAATTGCACCCCTTAAAGAGTTCAATTCAAATGCAAACTTCTCTAAAAAATTCCCTACAGGAAAAAAAAAAACAGAAGACTGATGAAGGAAGAGAAGCTCAAATCTAGGACACTGCACAATTCCCTCAGTAAAGAAACTATATACATAAGTAATAGCCATACCTAGAAACATGTGAAACACACCAATAGCAGTATCAAGCTATGCCTCTAAGCTTCCTCCTACTTAAATATCTCACTCAGCTTTTGTAAATTTTATTAAGTGAACAGCTATAGGATAGTTATTGAGAAACCAAGTAACTTGCTTGACTTCAGGAACAGAATCACAGAAAATGTAATAGCCACTCTGATCAGTATCACTTGCTTAGCTGATTCCAGTAAGTCCAATAAAAGGCAATATTACTGGTGAAAAATATGATAGCCTACCTGAGTTTTCATCTTTGTCAGCAACGGTCTGATGAAATATAACTAAACCCTTTATCTCTTCCTTCAGCTTGGTCAGCAGTGTGCTGTGCTCAGCTGTGAATTTCTGTGCTATTACCCTGACCTTTAATTACTTAATCAAGCTACTTAGCTTTATGTTGGAATTTACTGAGCACAAAGTGTAACAATCACCACCACCCTTGGAAGTGAAGTCTCCTCTAATGATGTTCATTCAGCAATCCAACACCTATGAAAAGAGAGCAGCATCTTTCATTCCAGGATTTCTATCTACTCAGTGTTTTCCCCCTCCAGACATTATATTGCTGCTGCTAAGAAGACAGACCATATTCAGCTATGTACACCTGCTATAGGACTCCGATGTGCACAAAACAGCCAGAATCATTGGTGTTACTGCTTTTCATATTGAAACACTTCCATAAAGAGGACAGAAAGAACAAAGGGGAGGAATTGTTTTGATCACCTTTTGGGAACTTATCAGACTTCTTCCCTCTACTAAATCAGCTTGTGGGCAGAGAGGGAAAAACATAATCTGAAAACTGTTTTCTTGTTCCCGTTTGAACTTTCAGAGACTGAGTCTAGGGTAGGAGTATGGAGGTAAGCATATCACTAAGGAGCAGAGCTGCACCATTGATAAAACCTCTACATCTGGCTGTATGCAGGGGTTGTGTAAATCGGTGTCTTTTTCCTGAGAAGCAGAGACTAAGAGCTGTTTGTAGCAGTTACAAGTTGCATTTGCATCCCACTATGCCTGCTCTACTAACCACTTTTGGATAGCCTCAGGTTTTTCTCTCCTAAAAAATGTCCCACAGATCAGCCCAGAGCTCAGTAAGCTAGTATCTCTTATACCACTTACTTTCTTAGTTCATTTCAGGTTCTCTTGTTATTTGAGCCTGTTATGCTTCTCTCCCAACGAGGGACAGGGATTGCTACAGATGCACCTGCTCAGAGATCACAGTGAGGCACTTGCAACTGGATCTGCCACATGGGAATTAATCTCCGCTGTCTACAAACAGCAGAAAACCACGTGAAAATGACTCTGAGAGACCAGGACAGCCTCAGCTCCTTGAGAGCATTTTGTATCCTTTCTCTTTTCCATTTACAAAGATAGCAATGGGCAGCAAAGGGATAAACATACAAGAGAATATTGCCTTCTTTTTCTAGACCTTCAAAGAAGACAACATAGAAACCAGATCTTCTGCAGCAGGACAGCTGCCAGGCGACCAGGGGTGGGTTGGCTGGATGCAGCTCCTATCCTCCACCTCACTCTCACAGTGCTGTCTGTGGGAGGTGGCGGAGATCTAACTTGTAGCAATGGCATGACTGCTCCTGAGCAACCTGGTTGACCCAGGGACAGCAAGATGCTGGGGATAGTTTTCTGCTGTTTGGCCACTTCTGTGCTCCTTGACATCAGTGTTAAGTGGGTGTGAATGAGCATAACCGGTGCTGAGGGGGAATATTTCACATCCATTTTGTGCAGGTGTAAATAACTATGAAAAGTACATAGTAAGGAACGTAGCCCCTTACATCCACCTCCTAAGGCTATAAACAGTACACGTTCACGCATTGTATATCAAGCACAGAGGTAGGAGAAAATACTCCTTTTGGGAAAGTCAGTTTTGATGCACTTAATGCTAAATCTCATTACTCTTTCCAAGGGGTTTATACTCACTGGATTAAAGAGAGTGACATGAATAGGATTTGGCCTCTAGTCTTTACAATCTACATTTTCTGGGCTCCCTGTGATGATACTGCAAATTGATCTCCAATGTCTTTGTTTTCATGTTGAAGTTAGGATTCTATCTCCCTGAACAAGCAAAATAAAAGAACTGAAAAATCTTCATGGCCAAACTATAACTGCAGCAGCATGGTCCCATATTACTTTGACCTAAGATCGGAGTGAAGGTGGGTCTTCTGAGCTATTTCAGAAGACCAGCTATCTGATGAACTATTTCCAAAATTGCTTTTGGTTTGAGCTGTTGTACAACATATTCAGTAACCACAGAATAACAAGAGTACAACTCAAAAACTAGTGCACCGCAAGGGTTCAGATGACTTAATGATAGACAATAGCTCACAGTTCATAAATGTCTTTTTTCTCTTAGTTTTAGCTTAGCTCAAGCGCATTCTGTCTACAGATGTGTAAGGGCAAATTACTTGGGGGGAAAAACAAAATAACAGAACACAAATAAATACCAATGTGGCAGTGTCAGCTCTGGGAGATGGAAATGATACATGGTTGTCACTTCAGAGCAGAAAAATATACCTCCCAATTACTTCATAGGATTATCACTCTCAAAACTCATGATGACAAAAGGACAACAGTTTTGCTGTTAACTGCCTTAGCCCACATTGCTAGTGTTAATACTGAAGTAGCTTAAAAAACCCAACAAAACCACAGCAAAAAAATCTGCTATTAAAAATGGGGGAAAAACCTCTAAGTGCATAAGAAGATTTGAAAATTTGGAAACTTCTTTTGGAAAATTTTGGAAACTCATTTATGTTTCTTTAAAATGTACAGTTTAGTGCAAGCAGAACGAACAGTTACTTTCACAGACCCTAACAACAAGAACACCAGCAGCAAGATGCATGAGCTCCCGGTGGTGGATTTGGCTTTCACAGATCCTCTGGAAAGGACTGCTTTGAAAAGAAGTAGTGTTGGTCACCAAGGAGCCACTAGTGTTCTGATACGAAGAGATGAAGTAATTTAGTCCATGCTGAGAGGGTTTGAGTCATAGCTTCTCATGTCCCTCCTCGAAAGCTCTGCTTTAATCCCTTTTTCACTGGCTGCAGTTGTTCATGGTGGGGCCGTAAATTAAACTGAATTAGAAAATCAATATGGAAGTCACAACTGGAAGTGATGGCTACAGCCTCTGCCATGTTGTAGGTCAGTTGCAAAGCAGTGGTCTATATGAAATATTGTGGCTATCACTTAGTCACCCCCACCCCCATGCAGAAAACAAGAGGGTCTCACTGAGGCTCAGGAAAAGCAGTACATAATTCAATGAAGAATTCTGAGAAGCCCCTTGAGTATGGTTGAATAATGATCTTGTTTACCTCATTTAGCCCCAAGTTCTCCAAGTAAGAGCTGGCCATGAAGAGTTCTTATGCTCTCTGATATCCAGCCGGGACAATGTGTCCTGTCTTTGTTTTCAGCCATCAGGCTTGTGTCAAACACACCCTGACAGCTGCAAAATTTTTTGGTGAAAACAATAATTCCACTTTTCCTTTCCATCTGCCTGCAGATGGTTTAAATCTGACCCATCAAAAGGAGAAGGGAAAAAAAAAAGGGGAAAAATAATATTCCAGCTGAGATGAAATTATAATGAATGCTGATTTCATATAAAGAAAATAACAGGTTTGAGATTTGCAGAAGAGTCCTTGCAGTGATAAATTAAACTGTGCATGGAAGGACTGGAAGTTTTACCAGTGGATCTGGGTTCTCTATACTTCCTCTCAGACCTCTTCAAAACAGCAAACAGCCACATGAAAAATAATCAGCAATGTCTGTCATGGTTGTCAGCTACTTTTTCTCCTTTACTAAGGGTAACCTTTGTTAAGAATCACTGAAATAAAGTCCAAAGTATTAGAAGGAAATAATTTCTCTAGGGGCAGATTTGAAGCTTGAGGATCCTACTTAGTTTCAGTGCTCAACTAAGCTTCCCCATGTTTCTAATCCAAATTAAAAAAAAAATGATGTAATTCCCTGTTTGCTACCAACCTGCTGCATTGCAAAAGCTGCTTTGCAAGTCCACGTTCTGAATAATGGGTTTGTTCACGGAGTACATCAGCTATTGCAGGTAAATCACTAGCCAACTGGTTTCAGTGCTTGCTGTCCACATATTTGTTGAGATCATGCTGCAAAGTATCACAAATACGAAGCAACAAAAATTACTGTCTAGAAATATGGGAGTGAAAAATGAAATGGCATCTTTTGTTGTGCCAGTCTCTTCAGGACAACATGCAGACATTGCAGCAAGGAGGAAACTGAGAAGTTCAGTGCCTTGTTCTTGAGTTGTTTCTGTCTCCAAGATTCTGCTTTGCTCACCCATATCTGGGGCTGTCTGCACAAGTAGGGAGCTCTGGTCTTTTGCTATCTACTTTCATACAAAAAGCAACTATTTCTCCATTACAGAAGACAACAGAAAATTAACCAGGCCAGATATGAGTTACAAACCAATAATTTTTTTCAAGTCCTGAGCTTTAACTGTGACCTCAAAGACTTTACTGCATCATCCAGCCTGGTAGCAATTTTCAGTCACTGAAAGGGGAAACTAGAGGCAGAATATATGCCATCACTAGAAGATGCTGTGTGGGACAAGAGCTGAGGAAACAAGAGTTAAGGAACCTGTCACTTTTAAAAAAAAGAGAATATAGCATTAAGGCATTGTAAATGCTATAGATTTCTGGAGTGTCCTGTTCCCTTGGTGTTGGTTTCTTGATTTAGGAAACAACTAAGGTAGGGACGAGGTTTCTAACCTCAAGCCTATTCTCCTCAAGCCTATTCACACAAAAATGTCATTGAAAGCACAGCAAAGAGGTCATCTAGGCTAACTGGGAGCAAGGAGGATAAGCAGCAGCAGGTCTGGTCTCTGTAGGATGCACTTAAGCTATTTCCCTTGGCAGAGTAAATATGGCTTTTTCTGAGGGAGCCAGAATGTCTCCTGGGATCCTGCTGAAGGATGCTCCACTTCCCATTTGCCCTTTTACCCAGGGCTGTTCCTGCCAAGCACTTCCATTTGCTGTAACTGAAACCACCAAACAAACAAACGGACTTTGCATTTGTATTGCATCTTCTGACATCCAGAGTCCCAAGTTGTCATGGCTTATGGACAAGTCAAACTGGCTGTGCATGCAGATCCTAGCTGTGTGACACACAGTCACTCTGCCATGTGCCTGGACATCTGCACTGCCAGACAGCCAGGGGTTTGGAATTTTCCCTTAAAGCAGTAGAACTGGAAAACAAAAGCAAGGATAAGGGTGGAAAAAAAATTCATTAAAAACAACAGGTGGCTAAGTCACGCAAAATATCCTGTAGAAATCAGAAGCGGTGCAGAGAATATGCACTGCACATAGAGGATGAATTACCCTCTCTGAAACAATGTTGAAAAAGTAGCACACTGTTTAATTAAAAAAAAAAAAAAAAAAAAAAAAAAAAAAAAGAAGCACCCAGTAATGCTACAGACTGAGCTCGTTCTGGGTGACTTTCTTTTCTTCTTCCTCCAGTTTTCCCCAAAGTCTTCACTAGGATCACACACATACGTAGACTTTGGCTCTCCCTGGCTAAATAAAGGACTTGAGGCTGCAAAACTGTCACCCTTTCCTAAGCAACAGATTCAATTCAGGAAATTAAGACTCATACACCAGTGAGTAATACTTTTGTCAGCTAGTTAACAAAGCACTCGAGGACAATTGCGAACACTGTGTACTACATGTTGTGTCTTGCGTTATCATTCGCGAAAGCCCAAGTTCAATGCAACCCAGGAGCCATCCCATCTCTAATGAAAAGCAATTGCTGTGTGCTGCCTTCAGGGCATGTGCTCCAGCGCCCTGTGGAAAGCAGGTTTCACCATAGAGTGGGAGGCTCTTGAGAGAAGTTCAGGCAGACCTTAGGGCATCATGTAGGCCCATCAAGCCTCCTCCCTCTTTGTCCAGTGGGAATCACAAAGAAGTGATTATCTTGGAACAGATACAGATGCCTAAAAAAAGAGGGGATGATGGACAAAAAACATTACACAAAGCCTCCTCACGTGAGCACTGAGTACACCCAACAGCTGTTAGCTTTGTTTTGCATATTTTACGCATTTACATACACAAAATATTTCCAAACATCCCTGTGTTTATTTAAAACTCCATCAGTAACATGTCTGGCAGAATTGATCACTGGATGATACTTCCTTCAGTTGGTTTTATAAGGCATCAAGGGTCCATGGCCGCTTCTACTGAAGTCAACAACAACAACAAAAAAATAATCCAGGTTTCCAGGGGATGAAGAGCTGTGTAATCCTGAAGCATTCACCTTGCAGTGAAGTCCTCCAGTCAAACAGTCTGAAAATGAATGAGGCAATACTTCTGAAACAAGGGCAGCCGGAACATTAGAGAAAGGGATTTTTTTCTTCACATGTCACAGATACCAGTTGCTTACATGTGGGTGGTGGGGGTGGGTTGGAATGAGAATAAATCCTTCACAAGAAAGACGGAATGCTTTCCTCAGATGGTGTAAGAGAAGTCAAAGAAACTTCTCAAGATCAGAAAGAGGTGGAAGGGTGATGGTGGGGTGTTGCCTTCTCCCAAAAGCATATTCCAGCTTAAAACCACGTACATGTTCAGCTCAGCATGTGGCATTAGCTCTAATTTAGAAAAGGTCAAATGATTACCTGTGAAAGCATTTACCCATGAACATTTCTGATATTTATTTGTAAGACATTGTCCAGCTCAACCAGCCAGGCAAGGAACTGGGCAGCCCCACTGTCCCTAGTCACATTCTGTGGGTACTGCACAACCTGAAAGCCTAGTCTTGGGAAAGAACATAGGGCTGCTTTCCCACATGCTCCCCTAATGAGAAAGCAAAGGAGGAAGGGTGCTGCCGTTCCACTCTGCCTTGTTAAGCCTACTTGCCCGATGGAGCAGGGGATCTGTCTCTCAGAACCAAAGAATTAACTTCTCCACAAAATCAAACCAGAAAAAAAAAAGGTGAAGATAAAGCAGTGCAACTTATGGAATTCCCATCCAGCACTGGCTTTGCTGTTTAGAAGACAGACAAAGCAGGGCAGAAAAAGCACAACAGCAAATGAGGAAGATTTATCCAGATTGCCGCCCCAAGAGTGCTTTACTGATGGGGCTCTATGTGAGTCTCTCTATTGGCTTCTACACAGACACCAAAAAATAAGTTCATACCTTTTACACTGGGCATTTGAGAGATTAGGGAGTTCCTCACTGAGAAACTGCCTTCCTTAAAGTTGAATTTTCTCTTTATCTATCTCCATCAGAAAAGAATAGAGTGTTATTCTTAAAAGGGAACAGATTTTTTGGGTTTGGCCAGATACAGAAATCTTTGTTGCTATATTTGGCTTCCAATACAGGACTCTGCTTGCTGGTGGGAGGAGGAAATTAGAGCTGGTGTTATTCACAACTAAATGGGCATGAAAAACAAACCACCTCCCTTTGAACCTTGGTGCTACTATGGGCATTCACATAACAAATCATTTTCAAAGCCCATGATACCTCTGTACATGCAACAGCCAACATCAAAACTTTATTACCCGCTCATTTTCCCATAGCGATAAACCGTTGCAGATGTACATTTATTGTCAAGGCAAAGACATTGGGTGTAGTTCCTGGTGTTGGCTTGTTGGTTTGGTTTTTTTAAAATATTATTTCTCACTTGTCTTCAAAGAAAACAAAAGTGATATTCTGAAAGAGAGACAATTACTGGAAGGCTGTGGCATCCAGTCCCCCTCCTCCTCCCAACAACCCCAAAAAAGAAATCAGCTAAATAAATCGGCATCCCATCCCAACGCACAGCTCAGCCGTGAGGAATTCTCACCAGATGTCTTGGTCCCCACCCGGCCTCCCACGTCATGCAGGCAGCATAACCCCTCAGAGTCCGAGGTCCTGCCAGGACGACTGGCCCCACTGTGCCTAAGGTCTCCATGAAGGCTGATGGTACCCCTGTCCCAATGGGGCCAGTCAGCCCCAGCCTCAGCAGCTGGCCCTCAGCCATGCTCACCTCCATTGCCAGCAAGCAGGATGCCAGCCCCACTCCTCACATTTTCCATGGCATTTCCCCAGCACCAGGTGGGCTGAGCACCACTGAAGTCACCCAGCTGCATCCTGGCTCTGAAGGAAGCACATACACCCCCACCCCCCACAGCAAACTAAGTGACACTGTCTTGCATTAACGGAGGACATGGATCATCACATATAAAATCAGTCGCAAAATAATGCTTACTCGTGAGCATCATTTGTCCTGGTCTCCTTTCTTGACACAATGAGAGCACGTAGACATAGACCCTATGAGCACCTGGAAACCCAGGTGTGGGGCAACACAGCTGGAGTCCTACTCTGGCAAAAGCAGAAGTTACAGGGGAAGAAAAAGCACTTCAGCTAGCTCATCCCCAAGCTTAATGCACTCTTGCTTCTTAAAATACAATTTCTTCACTGAGGATAACTGTGATTGTCTCAAAGCAACAAGGCTCCCACGTCTTTTCTCATAAGACATACTGGAGCGTACACATCTCAGTTCAAAAAAAGAAATTACCTGCAAATTTTATTCTAAGCTTTCCTTGACACTGAGTTTATACTGAATTTCTGAGTCCCACACTATCCGGGTATTTTTTGATGGCTGTAACATCCCTCTCTTTGTCTTTCATGTATTAGGCAAATGATTGTCAGGCATTATTTGCTTGTCTTTCAGTGGTCCACGTCCCATCTTCACCCCCACTGTCTGTGGAGTCTGCTTCTCTCCTGATAGCTTCCAACCCCATTCTCTCCTACAAGAAGCTTTCAAACCTAGTTTCTTCCTTTCCTAGCCCTTCCTCTCCTTGAGTTTCTGGCTGGTAGCTCTCTCCACCGCTTCTTCACAGCCCAAGAAAAAAGAACATGGAGATTTTGCTCAAAGAAAAAGCACCCTGCCTGCTGCCTGGTCCTGGAAACAGGGCCTGCAGCAGGACGTATGGGGAAAATCCTGCTCATCTCCTGATGCTCTGCAGCAGAGTACATCCCACATGGTCAGAATCCTCACAGGGTTTTGCAACTAAGCTGCTGATTGCGTGCAAGCGGCAATTTTTCAAAAGCTCAGTGCGTGGCCAAAGTTTGGAGGTTTTTCCCCCCTCTGTTGGAACAGTAAATGATGTATCTCTGACCAAAGCACCAAACTTTCAGCCCTCAAGCCAGAACATAAACATGCAAACATTTCTTAATTAAACAGTTGTAAAATAATTTAAGCAAGGGCAAAGTTACCTCCTTAGTAAGAATCACTGAACTTTGCAAAAAAAAAAAAAAGTCAATTTGAGATAAATAACTTGCATAGAAAGTCTCTACTTGATGACTATCAAAACTACTAAAAAGTGATGAAAAGGGTCTTACTCTAAGAAGCATAAGGTACTGATTCTACTAGGTCTGACTGTAAAGGAGCCTCTAGCATTAATGCAACTTAAAAAGTTATTTAAAAAAAAAAAAGACATTGTAGCAGAAGCAAGTGACAGTATCTAAAATGAAAAGCTAGTGCCTTGGTAAGAGCCCTGCTTGAAACCCCGTCAATGCTAGGCTTTCACTCCATCCAATTTTAGTAGACAACCACTTTAGAACACTTGCTTTACAACATTTTCAACAAATGACCCTTAGCTCTAAAAATTCATATAATGAAAAAAATAGAAACTTAGAATGCTGTAATTTACAAAGAGATTTATGAGTTCTTCAGTTGCACAAGAATAAAAAGAAAGCATTAGCTAATTGTTGAGAAATACAGACCAAACCGAAAATGCTACATAAAAAATATAACAATAAAATTCACATTAAATTATTTATTCAGTAATTAAAACAGTGACACTTTTCTTTATACAATGTCCCCCCCGCATCAGTTTTGATGAGAGGGGCAAAAAAGTTTAATGGAGTTTTGAGGGAAGCAGGGTTGGAAAACAGGTGGAAGGAGGAGAGGGACCCTGATTTGACTGATGGTTTTAAACAACAGCTACAAATAGCTAGCAGGGAAAGTGCAGCATAGTTCTGCAGATACTTTACTAGATTACTGTAAACCTCAACTGCTATAAATATCGGTCGTCTATAGGTACTAGTTACCTGAGCCCAAACTCACAAGAATCAGTATTGATTCTAATTGATGTTCAGCAATGTTGGACCAGATCCCAGGCCACCATACTGTGCCAGCCAATCCTGGACTGCAGTTTAGGCATTCAAGGCTGGTCTCAATGCCATCAAAGTTTTCCAAAGACATCAGAAGAGGAAGCAGTGCTCAGGGTCCTGTATGCAAATGGCCATCACTATGATGCACAGCTGACCCATCTTGAAGGCTTGAGCCTTTGAGCAGGTGCATGAAATAATTGTGATGTTTTAATTACCTCTACCCCTAAACTATCTTAATCGGCAGTTGAAAACATTCTGCATTTCAGAAGGAACTCCAGCCCAGTTTTCATAGGTCCCCACAGCAGTGTCTTGGAAACCACAGAGCAAGAACAGGGAGAGGATCAAGGGCACTGCACAGACCAAGGGCAGCCAAAACTCAGGTTTCCAGGGACATCTCTAACTCTCCTTAGCACCAGTTCATCCCATAAGGCAGGGCAAGTACAGACCTGCCAACACAGCCTAATTTTAATATGTTGAACAGTGGCCGCCCAGCCACCTATGTACAATGCTGAAAAGGATCATCTCTGCTCAAAGCTCTACCAGCTCAACCTTTGCAAGATTGCTCCTGCCTCTCCTGTCACAGGGCCTGGATTTTGATCTTGCTCAGGTGGGAGTCCCTTAGTCCTTAAGGGGACTTCTTCCTGAATCACAACTGTCAGATTGTGCCCATAGGGCTAACACATAAAAGCAGTATTTCTTTTTAAATACCTTCCTGCTTTACATGAGATTTCAGTTCCAAACATGCATCATCTTTAAAAAAATTTCACACACAAACAATATTTATCATTCAAATAACCTTTAAAAGCTCAAAGGCCAACACATTAAAGCTAAGAAGTCAATTTAAAAATATATATATTTCTAAATCATTTATAAGAAATACATGTTGCTGGTCCATTGATATGGAGAAAAAGCTTGTACCTGAAATTAATTAAAAGAATCATATTAAAGAAGATATGCTTGTCTACTGAAAGGCAACATATTGCACCTCTCTACATAAGCCTGCTGACTCTGTGATCATCTTTACAGATACAAAAAATCAGGGGTTTTGAAAGGGTGGGGTTTTTTTGTTGGGTTTTTGTTGTTTAGTTTTGTTTTTTACAAGTATGGAAAAATTCCATTCACTCCTGAGGTTACAGAGAATGCAATAAAATGCCTACATTTTCTCAGTCCCAGATGAGATTTAATATGATGTTGTTCACTTCCAAAGGATGTCCATTTGAAGCATGAGAGTGGAATTGAGGGAACCAGGTATAGCTATATGTGTGTGTATATATATGTATATAAATATACACATATACATAAAGAATTGTAGGAGGAGAGCAAAACACATACAATAACCTGGAAGCAGAAAAGCTGGTTACAGGCAAGATGATCCTAAGTGACACTCCCCTCCCACAGCCTCTGCTGTCTCTGAAAGCTGTGATGAGAGATTCATCCTCAAAAGCATGTTTGGAGGCAGAAATAGACAACTGAGAGGAAACTGCCATTCATTCACGCTATGAAAGAGGCATCATATAAACTGATAACTGAATTTATGTGTCTGGTGAGGAGAGGAATCAGAAAAAAAGTGCATTTTCTATAAGGAAGGGTGGCTTATTCAGCTCTCCAGAAATTAAATCTGCTGGGCAGTCAGTAGCTGCACTACTCCATCACCTTTTTGGGATGTAAATGCCCAGTTTAAAGAAACTTGTGTCTACCTTTTTAAAACCAGTGGACAGCTTGAACCCTCCCAGTTTTCAAATGAAGGCACAAAAACTGATAGCAGATTTCTCAGTATTAATAAGAATCAAATCAAATCCTGGACAACTTTAGGGAGTTTAGTATGTAGATTTTCTTGAAATAAAACAATAATTTCTCTCTGTTCTCCCAAAAATTAACAAATGAGTACATCATGTTTCATATGTCCTTGCAAAATTATTCATTCACTTTCTTGGGGCAGCATCAGAACTCACAAAAAGAATGAAACAACTTCTTTAGTGATGCATTAAGACACATAACTTGTCTGTGACCTGATTTTAAGGGCCTTTTTTTTTTTTTCCTATCTGTGGAAACATAAGCAGTCTAACATTTCAGTTTCTTTCTCACTGCCATCAATTCTCCATAACTGCAACATTGTGAGGGAGTGCTCCCCTCCTCTTCCAAGAACAAAACCGTTGCAGCATCTGCTTCTCATAAGCACATTTGTGCGTGTGTATAAGTGTGCGTGTATATGAGAGAGAGAGAGAGTGCTACAACGACAGAAGTAAATCAGCTGAATTTAACTTAAAAGTTTGTCTCAGGGAAGGATTTTTTCTTTCCCATTCCTCAAATTGTAGAGCATAGAAGAAGGGCTACTGCTACGCATGTGTGCTTTTACTTTCAACTTGCTTGTTAGTACAGGGGATGGTTAGTGACTGAGGAGAAAAATGAGTTTATTTGACTTTTAAAGTCTGTTGACTGTTGCATGAATGGCCATAGACGATAGCAGATTTTTATTGGCACTTGTCTCCCAGAGCCTGCAAAGCAACAGAAGTTCCTTCCGCACACTCATGAGTTCAGCAGTGAAAAGTGGGCACATAACAGTAGTCCTTGAGGCGGAAGAGGCAAGAGCTTCACCACATATTCATCCCCACTATCCATCAATTCAATAAAAAAATCCAGAAAGGGCTTCCAGTGCAAATTATGGACCTGTTTTTTCTTGTCCCATTCTGCTTTGACATCTATAGGGAACAGAAGGAGGTCCTTCACCATTACAGGAAGAGGTCCCTCATCATCTGAACTTGCAAAGAGGAAGGCAATGAACTAAATGCTCTTGCTAGACTTTATTTCAGGATGCCAAACACACTACACCTCAAAAAGAAACTATGACCTTTCTTTTGCTCCCCCCTGCCACACAAACTATCCAGGGCTAAAATTCAAAGAGGACACATTGCCTCTTTGCCTTCTGGCTTTGCCAAATTCAGAAAAAAAATTAAAAATAAAATAATTGGATTTTTTTCCCTCCCAGTATCTCCAATACCGTCAGAATTCCTAAGTCAGAGGTCTTACTATTGAGATATTTCCTGAAACTATACTGTCCTGATAAGAAAGTGAGCTATGTTGGCTATTACTATGTTTCCTCCCATAGTTTTCCCATTGCATTATGAATTCATTGACAAATTGAAGAGCTAGCTCCATCAGAGCAGCAGCAATACATAGAACTGGCATGAGTGCAACATTTAATTAGAGAAAGAAAAGCTGATGGACTATAAAGACGAAGAAAATAACCCCACCACATTTAAGTCTGCATCCCAACACAGAAACTACAACCCTACTATTTTGAAGTAATATTCAAGCATAGTCCATTCAGCACTTTTACACTGTCTCAAACTTCAAATCAGCAAGGTATACGCTTAAGGGTTTTGCCAAATTGTGATTTAAATCCTAATACCTCCAGTGCCAGCATGTCAAGGCCTCTCACGTGGCAAGAGAGAACACTCAACACCTCATAGAATCAAGTTCAAAAAGCCCGGAAGAAGCAGCAGCGAAGGGAGGGAGGCCTGAACTTTGGAGTGGCAGACACATCCCAACACTCCCCCTCCCCTTTAACGCACAGATCCATGTGGTCTCCACCTGACAAACCTACATTTACAATGCTCATTGCTTTAAAATTAAACTGATTCTTATTTCAGCCACGTGTTTATGCCTTGGTTTCCATTTAGCTGTTTTGTCTTTCAGAACAGGGATGTCTGAAAACAGTGGTAACAGAAATATAATAGGTTATAAGAGCCTTGGTAAATATTAGAGGAATCCTGGGTGCACAGAGCAGGAAGGCAACATCTAGCAATTGCTAGGATCTGTCAACGCAGGGCATGAACCTACACTCAGCTCCACCTAAGCATATGCTGACACTCAGACTGCAGTCACTAGGGTTGGGCATGGGAGCTGACCCAGCTCCAGCCCATCACCAGAGTGGGGCTCTCAAGGGTCATTTTGCAACCCTGACTCAGGTTTGCATCGTGCTCACCTTGGCTTCAACTACAGTCCTTATTCTGCAAGTCAGACCCAGGACCCAGGCCAGAAATGGGGTTTCCCAAACACCTTGCAGAGTGCTTTGGCTAGAAGTGGCCATGACGTTTCCAAGTTCAGATTCTTACCCAGACAGCAGGTAGGCTTGAATTTGTGCACACTGAGCACGTGCAACCCCTTAGAAAATTCAAGAGCTGTAGTTGGGATCTTGTAAGGCCCACAGCAAATTTTAGGTTGGACAAGCAGATTTTGAAGTCAACAGAAGTTAATAATTTCACTGCTTTCCTTGAAAACATTTTTGTTTCCACAAGTCACACACCTTTATATAACTGTCATTTCTTTCCTGAAAACTTATGTTATTAATCACCACTCTGGAAATGGCTTTGCTGAAAGTCCTGCGTCATGAATTAAAATAAGAGTATACTAATATTTAGAAGCACAATGAGGGCCTGAAACATAACCCATAGGGGACTGTGTTCAACAGCTTAAGTGGATCATGGATGAGCCCAAACTCACATCCAATTTAAATCTGTAAGAGTATTTGGTCCATTTTGAAAGAATGGATGGGTTGGAAATGCAGTTCCTGTAACCCCAGGCTTTGTTCTATGTTAAAGGTGTTTGCAAGTTTCTGACAATCAGCAGAGCACAAAGCCATCTTTGGAAGCAAGAATATTAAAACACACTTACTACAATTGAACACCAGCACGGAAAATATGTGACTGAAACTTTAAGTGTGAATTATACTTTCTTAAGCTAGAACAGAAGGACAGAAACATCAAAATCTAGTAATGTGGAACAAGGAAGGATTAGCTCTTTAAAAAGAAAGGAAAGATAGACATTTGAGGTAACAAAACAAAAAAACCAAAATGCACAAACACATCACAGACATCTAAAAATAGCATTTTATACATTTTTTGCCAGTGCTTCTCTGAGAGCAAGTTCTTTAAACAGAACTTAACAATTTTACAATTTTTTTTTAAAAAAATATGTCATCCTAAAATAGCCCATCAATCCTTACCCAAACTTTCTGTATTTCTACAAAAATAGATGCACAAAGAGCTACAAAATACTGTATTCCTGAAAGGAGGCGCACTGTAGTCAAGGGAGAGTCTGTTTCCTGACAATTGAGACTGTCCATAAAAATATCAAGCTGAACAAAACAAAACACTGTTAAAGGAGTAGAGAGGAGTTAGGTTGCCCGGCTGCAGCAGGCTCAGATGAGCAAAGAAAGAAAAGTTAGGTTTTTTGGTTTTTTCCAACACTGTGGGACCCATAAATGGCCTTACAAACAAAAGGCTCAATAGCAAAACCAGAACGGTTGGCTCTTCATCTTCATGTGTGTCCTTTGCCCCATGCAGGAGGAGTCAACAACTGTTACATAGCCCGCCCAGCTGCGCTTACTCCAGCCCTAGCTGGTCTTCACTTAGCTGAACTTCAGAACCAAGAAGTTTCCTTGCTCTTGTCCTGATGCTGTAGACCTACATTTCAGAAAAAAAAATAAATTAAAATTAAAATTTGATACAGTTTTTTTTCTTCCCCTCCCCAAGCAAGTGAAGTAAGAGTAAACATTTCTGATTACAATTAAAAAAAACACCAAAAAAACCCAACAACAAACCAACAACAACCCCAAACAAAACAAACAAACAAACTAAAACCAAAACAAAAAAACCCAAACCCACAACTTACAAGCCTTGTGGACTTGTCAGTAACATTGCTATTGCTCTCAATTTTATAGTTTATCAGGGCTAAGCTTAAGTCACGTTTAAGTTTTAGACTGGCTCAAGCAATTCAGGAATGCTGATACAATCCTGTGTGCAATTCCTCGGTTTAGCCTCATTTGGAGCCTAATAGGGCATGATGAAATCCTCCATCAAGGTCTACACAGACAATACAGTATGCAGCAGAGTAGTTTTTCCTGGTAGTGGAAATTACAGGTCTCTAGCCAGGGACCCTACCTCTTTAAGAGAAGCCCTGTGAGACTTTAGAATCCCACAGTTTTTATGGCATTTCACCTTACAGAGGAGAGGGAAAATGTTCCTGCAACAAGTAAAAAACCCAAATAATTTCACCTACACAGTGTCAGATTTTTAGCCAAGAAGAGCTAGTGCTTCCACATGGGAAAATTTAATGATTTTCAGCTTGCATTTGTTATGAGTTCCTCTAACATTTTCCTTTATAAAAAGTGAGGACTATCTAATAAATGTGGTGCTATGTTGTGGCTTTAGCATTATAGGCTTGGAACTTGTGTTATAATCTGGGATTTCTCTGCTCCATAGGGATTCAATCTTCACTATGTTTACACTGAACAGGGCGTATACCTAAAATCCAGACAATAAAGGGGAAAAGTGAGGATGATACTTCCCAAAGAAGATATATTCTTGCTCATTTATCAGGAAAGTAGAAAGGAGAGATGTGCAGGCACATATTTGCAGAGGTACTAAGACATTTTGGACTCACTGATTTAAAACCTGCCCCTTGATGTTTTGAGCCAAGCAAATCACATTTCTTTAAATGAATGTGCACTTCCCACTATAAATCATCACTGCTATACAGACAGCAATGCTCTGATATGTGTCATATTATATATTGTCCTGCTACACAGTGTACCAAGACAAATGCATCAAATACCTCATCTGCTGCTTAGAATTTAGGGCCGATTTCACCACTAATGTAAGTAGGTGCAACTCCGGACTTCAGTGATGTTGCAACCGCTGGAACTCTATTAATTTGATCACTAACCTGGGAAAACTAACAGATCCATATGCTATGTATGGACCTCTCATTTCCATATCTGATCACATGATGAAACACTAAGACCTATATGCTTTCAGAAACCCTAATAGGCATGATGGGTTCAGATCTGACCACCATCTCTTTGTTTTAGGAGTATAAACAGTTAAATCTTTAATGATGATCAATATAGTTTCATGTTGAACTATAGAGCAATTAATAGTCACGTACAAGATGACAGCACGTGGGTCTATCCATGCAAGGATTCCCAAGCAGTGTCCAAACACCTGTGTGTCCAGCAGTGCAGATAGGGAAAGGAGAGCACGTGGGTATGGCATGCCAAACCCTGGTCAGTGGTTTTCTTCTCCATTTCACATGCATTTGCATCTATTTCTGTAGATTAGAAAAACTGGGATATCCCTCAACTAAATCACCCCTATAAAAAAAATGTTCAGAGGTTCTTTACTCAATTAGGATGTCTCCTTGTTGCTTAAGAGTTACTTGTTTTCCTAGCAGCATCATTCACAGGCAAAGTCATCATGAACTGCTGTTAGTTTTCTTCAAAGCTTCCTCAAAGTTAGCAATGACTATTTTGTGTTATTTTTCTGCTGCTGTTTACAGTTTTGTTTCAAAGAAGAAAAGAAAAATAAAAAATAATTAAAAATGGGAGTCAGCAGAAACTTTTCAGAGTATAAGGAACTCATTTAATTTCACCAGCTAGTCATGAAAGACCACCAGAAGCAATGGAAACTGATGAAAAGAAACTGGTTATATGGCTAAGAGGATGTCCACCTGATAGTAGCAACTGGTAGGAGGAGAATAATCAGATGAACAGATACCTTCCTACTTAGCTGTCTTTGTAACAAATGCAAATATCTGTAACAAGGAAGTTTAAGGGATAGTTATTAAGTCTAAGCAGCCATGAAAAACAATCCAGAAAACCAAAGTTGCCTTAGTTACAGAACTGAATGTGGATCACTTTACATGCCTTTTCCTCATTATATTCCCATGGCAAGGTTATCTGCAGTCTTAATATGCCATCCACATGCAACACTGCTAATAACCAAAAGCAGCAAAATACTCTTGCAGCAAGCAAAAGTATTTTCCTCTTAGCAAAACAGAAAATCCTGGCTTGTGTTGCATGAGTCAGTATTGCCACACCAGCACAACGTGCCATCTTTGGGATACCAACTTTATAGCTAATTGCCACACAAGTAGAATGCAGGTTGTGTGGGAACATCTGAACAAACTTAACGAGTTGTGACAAACTCATGGGATGTGTGTGTAAACAGAGGCAACTCTGTATACTGACCACTCAAATTTCGGATTCAACATGACACACTGACCACCTACAGGCATTTCCAAAAGTGGACTTCCCATACTTAGCCAGGGCTAGAGAATGTCAATTAATTTGCTTAAATTTAAAGTGCATAACTTTGCATGATAAATGGTGAGCTCCTCAGTTTTAAGACAGACTTACAGCCTTAAGATATGCCACAATACTGGTCTGCTTTTAGTGTACTGGGGCTATGGGAAGTCTCCCCCAGCACATCTGTCTAGCAGCAGGACAGGATATCCTCCTAGCCTTTGCAGTAGCAGGGCAAGTTGCTTTGCGCACCTCCCCATGGGGATGCCTGCAGGCCTGGCAGCTGCCAGAGCACCCAGATTCAACCGATCACCTGAAGCACACAGTGTGCAAGGCAGCCTTCCACCCTGCTCCTGAGGACAATACTGAGGATTGAAACCACCAGCTCCACTGCAAGACAGCAACTCCCCTCCCTACCCTCAATGGTCTCAAGCGTTTAACTTGTCTTGTACACCCTTGACATAAACACATCGATTTAGCCCTGGCACTGTGGGATTATGGCTGTAGCAATATTCCCTGCATGTCTGTCAATGCTGTTAGAGCCTGACCTTGTTTTGCTTGATGTCACCAGGGGAGGGAATTGTGGCCCAGAGCACAAACGTGTTGCGCTTATATCAACATGTTTACCTCAATACTTTTATACTGAGCAGTATAGCTTGGACACTTCAGCTTTGGAAAGACAGTGCACACCAGCAGCCACAAGCGTAAGACATTTCAACAGATTTTGATGTAGACCAGCATTTTCTATAATTCCACTTGTACCAAATAAAGAAGCTTCTAGAAGGGTTAATTTGCAGCATTAAGCCACATTTAATGGGAATCAGGTAGCTAAATCCCTCTTCATCCTCTAAAACAGGACCATGTAAATTCAAACAGATGTGCAAGACAGATCAATACTTCGTTAGCTTATGAATGGTGATATGCTGATGTCCCACACAATCTGTTCCGAAACATAAATTCCCAAACTATACTGTGCACTGAACGGGAAGGAAGCCCCTCTTAACCTTTGAAGTGATTCAGCATCATCCATTCATGAGATGAAATATTTGTCTTAGCATGGAGAGATGCAACAATGTAGCTGGAAGGGGGTATGATTACAGTCAGACTGCCTGATCCCAACACTATCTTTCCCTATAATTCAGCATGCAGAATTTTGTAAATGTTTCTATAATCGCATGTGACAGGAGCACAAGAAATGTGACCCCGAGTAAGGGAAGGGAAGAATTTTGGTATCCAAAAGGCTCTGAAAAGCAATGTCTAGGTATATACCAAATGACGATTTTATATAAATCATCTGAAGCTCATGGAATCCAATATATTGACAGCTCCACAGGTTGATGTCTTTTACTCTTCAGGGACATATAAGCAATGACTTCCAGAACAGAAGTTTTCTTGCCACTATGGCTTTATTGTACTCTGGAGAAACTACTTTATGCCACATAAAGCCAGTACACTCTTCCGGGTCCTTCAGTTTTTAGCCTCTCTTTTGAGATTGCCATCTCACATTAGAGTTAAATGTAATGAATGTCTTTGTGATGTGGAGACTTATCCAGTCTAATCCTCCCCTGCAGTGGACATGGAGCAAGAAGAGCTTCACCTGTGGTGGCTAATGCTGGATGAGGCTCAAGTGTGGTGCTTCAGCAGCAGCAGCACAACACACCTTCCCTGGAATGACACCATTTGGTACACACTTCACTGTGATCACCCTTTGCATACCTGTCACCACAGCATTTGTCTCAAACATACAAACTGCATGCAAGGCTGAAAGGGAGCTCAGAACCTTCCAGCCCTTCCCAGCAAGCCTCTGCTTGGAGAGCACAGCAGAGATGAGTGTTCAAGGTAAGAGAGCAAATAACTTTAATGTCACAGGCTCCCACTACCTGCTGTGTTTCATTGCTTGCTCCTTTGTTTCCAAAGCCTTATGTGCCAAACCAGGGCTGCCTGGTAAGGTATTGCTGCTGTGTTTCAGTGCAAAGCCATTTTGAACAGTCAGAAACAAGTGAGACATTGGTCTGCCTAGATACTCTGTTCCTGCAAACAAATCACACATTCCCCTTCTTTCTTTGCCCCCACAGAAACTCACGGACTAAAACTCACACATCAGGCCGTGGGTCAGAAATCAACAAGAGTTCAAGCCTTCTCCACTGCTTCCCACACAGTAGACAACTACAAGGCACACAACCCACCGTTAAGCACTGCCAAATCTTGGCAAAGCTAGCATCCAACTGTACCCTTCCATAGAGCTTCTCAAGAAGAGAAGGCAGCACGAAGCAAAGGCCATATTAGCCCTGTAAGGCAGTGCTAGGACCCATAGTCCTTTTCGCGGTACGGAGTTCTTACAGAATAGAGAAAAAGCACCTGGTTTATTAGACATACTACAACCAACAAAGTAGCAGTTAAGCAAACCAACTTGCCCAGCACTGAAACAACTCAGTCTAGGCTGGAGTTATACCTAAGCAAGGTAGTGGTTTCTCCTGATTAACAGCTCCTTATGCAGTTTTCATCTCCATTCTCAAAAGGTAAGTCAAATACCAGAGCTCTGGAGCTGGACTGCTGGAGCTACTGTCAGACCAGGGGATTTATCCCCTCTATGTGTGGCAGTGACAATTTGGTCACGTTTCACAGAAGGCAGCTCACTCCCATTATGAAATTTGTCAGAAAGGCAAAACTTGACATCCCAGTCTTGTCAAATTATCATTTTACACCCAAAAGTACAAAATGTAATCCCTCTTGTACCCTTGGCATGGATGGAAATATTAATACATATAAAATTGTCTAGTGCTAAGAACCCTATTATACTTTTTCTTAATTTCTTGAGGCAGTGAATGACATGATACTTAGATGAGACTATTGGTTTCAAGTGCTATTAAGGGAAGAGAGAGAGATTTGTGTTAGGATAGCTCAATTATAATTGGGGTTTGCATTCGTAGTATTTCATATTTAAGAAACAGCTTTTTTCCTCCACCAATTCTTTGTTCCTCTGCACACTGATCAAAGCAAGGAAGTGCTTCTCACACATTGAATCAGTTAGCTAGAGTTGTCAAGACGACAGACAGTTACCTCGAGGAAAAAGGAAGAGAGATGCAACCTTATTTCCTTAATAAATAACACAATGTGTTTAAGAAGTACTAATCTGCAAGGATTAGTACTGCTGCTGGTCAGATAAGTACCAAGCAGAAAAAGTAGACCTTAACAGTGCATGTGATCTCCAGGATGGATGTGCTGGAAGCTGTTAGTCACCCGTCACCTGGTGGCAAGCAACTGTGAACTGTTTAGTTTGATGGCGAGCACAGCTCAACCAGCATCTCTACTCTCTATGTGCCACCTGGATTCTACACAGGAAGGAAATGCTGACCTGTTCCAATTTAGACGAGTAAGATGCAATCCTCATGTACTGACAAGTTATTAGTTCAGAGCTCATTGGAGCTGTATTTTGGTGAATGCACGTATGAACTAGCTGAACAAGCTGGAAGCTTCCACATGGAAGTTAAATTAATCATTTCCCACAAGATTTAAACCAAAAAAACCACGTATCATGTCACAACTCATTTAGCTTAAATGGGACCAAGGCAGACAAAGGTCTCTCAGCAAAAGGCAGAGAAAGCTGGATATTTCACAGCTCATCTGCCCTGATGGCAATTTCAGGAGGGATTCCCACCTGGAAATATATTTGGAGAAGGCTCTGAGAATAAACCCTGCTTCAGCTGCAGGGAGTCCACTTCTTGCTCTAATTCTCTAATTCTTTCTGCTAAAGTAAGTCACAGACAAAATCAAGTCATCTTACCTGTGTCAAAGCCAAAACTTGGCACAATGTCCACTGTTCCATGAAAGGCTCCAGCCCATGCTGAGGTAGCGCTGGTGACAGCAGTGGGATCTGTCTTTGTCACGTCACACTGGGGAGCAGGAATCCTGGCTGCGCGGACTGAAGGCATCAGCAGGGACCCGTACCGGGGGTCGCGGTGCGAGCTGGGATGGTGATGGTGCATGTGTGGATGAGGGTGATGGCGATGCATGTACATGTCATGCATGTGTGCATACGAAGGGCTCACCTGAGATGCTAAAGGATAATGCCAGGACTCAGATGCAGCAGGGGGAGGAGGTGGGGCAGTCTGATGAAGGCCGTGTCCTGGCCAGCTGCTGGGATCTGGTGTTGGGAAGGTGCCTGGTGCAGTAACGGGGAAATCAGGGTGTACTCCACTTAAGCATGGTGGAGGGGGAGGCTGATAAGAGCTGGTCCAAAATGAAGTTGGGAAACTGCTCCTTTGGCTTGAAATTGTTGAGCTTTCTGGGAGAGAGGAGAGAAATGAAGTATGACTGAAGACAAACAACAAATATAATGACAAAAACCCCACAATGATTTTCTACCCTCTGAAATTATTAACGCTGAACTCAAGATTCCTCAGCAATTACAGAATCATAGGACAGCTGACCTAGGAGGGGACCTCTTGAGATCATCTAGTCCAATCCATGTGCTCAAGTGGGATCACCTGAAGCAAGTTGTTCAGAACTGGGTCCAGTCAGATTTTTACTGAGATCCAAACTCCACAACCTCTCTGGGAAACCTGTTCTAGTGTTTAGCCACCCTCAATAATTAAAAAAAAAAAAAACACACACACAAAAAATGCTTTTTTGTGTTCAGATGGAATTTCCTGTTCTCTAATTCATGCCAATTGCCTTTGTCCTGTCAGCGAGCATTGCGGACAAAACCGTGGCTCCTCTGTCTTCCTTTCCTCCTATCAGATATTTACACATATTGATAAGATCTCCCCAAGAAGACTTCTCCAGGCTGAAGAGTTGCAGCTCTCTCAGGATCTTGGTATGGGAATTATGAAGAGAGGCAAACTCCTGACTGGACAAGAACACATCATTTAGAAAGGCAGCTGTTATGGCTGTAAAAGCTTCCAAGGACAGAGAACTAGGTCACAATAGGAGACATTTGCCAAAAGGAAGAACACCAGATCTTCTCAAACTAATTACAAGCTATAATGGGATAAAGATCATACTTAACATGCTAACGTTAGATCACTTATAGAATATGTCATGCTGCCCTGCACCCAATAGGTCATACAAGCAGAAATATCTATGTAAATGAAAGAACTTTTTGTAAGAAAGAAAAGACTTGCTGTTTCTTACCACCAGGCCTCAACTTATATTTAAATGGATTCCAATACACCTACATTATGAAATCCCATCCTAAAAATTCCTCTTTTGAAGGAGCAGTTAGTGGTTTTGATGTGCAGTAAAGTATTGGCATCTCCATTCTCACAATCCTCTTGCCAGCTCATGTTTGAAAGTACTTAATGCAATATGTCTCAGCTCAAATCGGGTTTTTTTTTGGTCAAAGATGGAAACATAAAAATATAAGACTTCATCTCTGTTGAAAGAACCATCATAAAAAGAGCCTATGCAGAAATAAAGCCAGGGAAGTTTAATATTTGACAGGGCAAGGAATCCTCTGCTCCTCATGTAGCATTTATATTCTTTTTTTTAAATGACCTTTTGGTTTGCTTTGTTTAATAAGCAACTGGAATGAGACTTGGGTGAAGACACCATTGAGAATGAACAGATTCTTCAAACGCTCCTGCCTCTGAACTTCGCTTACACAAAAATATTTTGGAAACAAGAACTGTAAAAGTGCTTTCTGACTGCATCACTAGGACATATATCTGTTTTAAAATCCATTAAAATCACAGAAATCTTTCCACATATCAATTGTCTTTGATTTAGGCAGTTTATTGAGCCTGATTAACTTCCAATATTGGAAATAAGATTTGCAAAAAACATTATGGACAAAATAGAGAACTTCTCTTTGTCCTGGACTGCTTCAGAGGTTGCAAGCTTACCTAGCAAATTCTACTCCAACATGGCTTTCTTTAAAAGGTTGCTTCTTTTTTTAGCAATGTACTTCTATTGTAACTCATGCTACAAGACTGGAGAAAGCTTCAAGAATATACAAGAATATAATAGAAGCCTCAGCACCCTTCTGAAATCAGTATTGTTCCTTGTTTGTAAATTGTTCCTTGTTACAAGTGATTAGGCTGAGATAAAGAGTGCACATGGCTTACAGTGTTGGCAGCAGGGCTGGTAACAAAAAGCAAACCCAGGCTTCTTCATGTCCGTTCTGTTGTTTCCCTCACTGCTTAACAGAGAAGCACAGCTTGACAATGCATTGCCAGTATTCTAGAAAACAAATCTCTGTAATTGAGAGGTTTTGGAAACTATCTGGCTGTTATCTGCATGGAAAAGCCCTAAATCCAACCATCTCACTTCAAAAAAGCACAGAAAACCACAAAGTATCTGCAGGACAACTTTAATACCAGGAGAGCGCACTTTAAACCACTGGATTTGCTAATATGAATTCATCCCATATTGCATACCAGCTCGGCTTTACCAATCACGCAGAAGTTCTAGGCCACAGAAAACATGTTTGATCATCTCCATTTTTCAAATCTTGCACATTTCACAAAGCTGTTACCACTATCAGAAACTGTCATGGATCAGCTCCCACCTAGACACCACTGTGTGCAGAGGCCATCCTCATTGGTCAAGGTCAAGTCACGTTACTGCAGATACAGAGTCCATTCAGGGACCCCAGGAAACATGCAAGAAAACTTTATCTACCCTGAGTGATCACACAGGATGCTGGTAAGTATTAAGTGTGCAGCAACCCCACCAACAAGAACCGCTTCTGTGTTGAACCCATAACCCCTAACTACCACACATTTTCATGGTGTTTGAAAGGTATCCTTTCTTTCCTACCTTCAAAACAGCAAGCACAACCAATTATCTTAAGAGATACCACCCTGTCAGATACCTGGCCTCTACAGGATATGGCAATGGAGAAACAGCTATTTCAGCACTGTCCTTGACAAATAGAAATAATCTGAGTAGCTTTCAGGAAGTGGGAAGGAGGCATTTAACAAGAAAAAAAAAAAAAGCCCAAAAAAACCCACCTCTGCCAAGAAAGATACTGGAGTTACCACAATTTCCTATTCTAAGTACAGCGAGACAGGGAGATGGCAACATCTCAGATACCATGAAGTGATGACTAATGCAAATGTTCATGGTGACTGGCCAATACGCACTGAAAACATGCCAAAGCACACATGCTGTAAAGAAGACAATGTAAAGAAGACAATGGAATTTTCTGAGTACAACACTGCTTCTCAGTCAAGGCATGGGGGCGGGGGGGTAAGGGGGGGAAGCAAACCCAAAACCCAAGAAAGGAAAAAGAAGAACCAAATCCAACACTTCCAGCTAGGAAAAACTCTTTGATAAAAATACCATTAAGGTAACATAATTTCAAGATATCATTGGTATCATTAGTTTCATTAGCCCCTGTAAAAGATTTCAGGTAGCTACACCTATAATTTTACCAGACCTTGTTGTAGGGAACTATATTTTATAAAATAAGTTCGTTTTGGAGTTAATTTTAGCCTAAACTGATCAGTACTTTCAACATATAAAAGATAAAACTTACTCTTTTCAGGATAACAAGATTCTATTTTCTATATGCAAGCAAAATCTGACTACCCATGAAATTTATTTATAAGAGATATTCAAGCTAGTGATATTTTAACTTCTTTAGGTTAATGGGACAGAAATTCACATCCATTTGCTCTAACGGAGCATCTTTGACAACTGTATTTGAACCAGAAGACCATAGTGTTAGCATCACTCCTTCCCCACTTTTTTCAAGCAAGCTTGTTTCAGAAACTCATTTGGGCCTGCTAAAACTCTTGTGAACTTCTCTTCTCTAGAGAAGCAAATACCCTCTGCTTTCTCAGTGTCCATAGTGCAGAACCAAGCAGCCCTACCCAGCAACCTCCCTGGGGATTCACATATTGCTTTAGCAGGTGCAACGATGGCAGAGGGCATATCTCCTTACTTTATTCCTGGAAGGCTTTCAGGACACACAGACCTCCATTCCCTGATGAGGGCGTGGGGCACGCCAGGTCAGGAGGCAGTATGGCTGAAGTACCCTTATGCCAGGCCACCCTGTCCCCTGCAGAGCCCTCTGGGGACAGAGCCCTCCACATGGGGAGGCAGGGAAAAAAAGCAGGGTATGTCTGAGGTCAAAAAGAAGACACACTACCCCACCCGTGGTATGTCTCTGAGCTCATGAAGAGGGCTTGCTGTAAGCATAGAGTCTCTGGGGACTGCCTTGATCCCATCTCTAAAACATTTATAGCCTGTCTGGGCCATTTATAAATGCTCCGGTCTCCTTTTTAGTAAGCATAGGTTCAATCCTGCTCTCAGTCAAGTCGACGGAAAATTTCCTATTAACATTAATGGTCCCAGCTCAAGCCATAAATTCCTCTAGCTCCCTAGCCACTTCTGCTGACCTTTACTTAAACTTCCTTGGATTTGTCATCATTCTTCTGGAAAGCAAGTCCTTCTGTGTTATTTTTCTCTTCACAGTGGTTTCCAAAAATCCTGTCTCTCTGTATTATCTGTGACTTTCATCAATACACTCTCACCTCAACATCACTGATTATGAACTCCACCACTCCTACAAGGATCCTCACAGTATCTGTCTTACTCAGCCCAATGCAAGGCCATTACTCATGACACCTAGTTCATGTCCCTTTGCCAGCCCACATAAGGGCATGATCAGAAATAATGCAGCTGTGGATCTGAAAAACTATCCAGACTGCCACAGTCAACAAAATGGAAATAGCATCTGACCAGCACCCTTTCTCCAGTCACCATTTTCAAAGTCTTATCTGTAAGGTCTACCTAGTATATCTGGCAAGATCTAGGTCTGTTCTTTGATAGGTTGAACATGCTTGTACATATTACGAGACATGAGTGCTATGGCAGCATTCAAATACCTCACAGCACCTACCACATCTACTGCCTGCTTGGAAGTGGAGTAACGTTATCTCCATTTTACACAAGGGAAACCAGTAACAACAGCCGTTGTCTCTCCCGTGAGTAGGCTGCAATGTGCTACACCACATGACTACAACCACATGGTCCAGGGCTTGTACCCAAGCCTTTTCCAGCCTCCACTGGCTCCTCGCCCACCTGGACAGACAAATCTTAATCACCTGGCAAAGTCACCCAGGAAGGCTGCATGGGCCTCTTCACGTCCAAGGCCAGCATCACAAACAGCTTTTCTCTTGCCTCACAGGCCAAGTTTCATACTTGGAGCTTAAAAATAAGCCTCCAAACTTGCAGCAGACGTTTGTGAAGCTACATGAGCTCTGCCCTGTTCCTTCCAGGCCTCCAATCCCAAGAAGCCCCTCAGTTCTTTCAAATTTGAGGGGCATTTTTCCACCTCCAAAGAGGAGCAAAAAATCTTAGCTGCAATGAAATATGCATTACTGTGACACAGACAAAGCCACACCACAGAGAGCAAGTTACACTCCTCTTACCTCTCCACAGAGGACTTAGTCCTGCCTTGCTCTTGGTAAGGGCAGTTTCTGGATTGAAGCTACTGGCTTGGCTCAAAGCTCTTGAGAAGTGTTCATCCACTACTGAACCAATGTCTCCCTGGAAGTAAGTGAAAAGTACGCAGCGAGAGTTAAGGTACTCCATCTCGGCAGGCTGGTCTTTCTCATCCTCCTCTTGCTTGCTGGGAAGGGTCACTTCCAGAGACTCCTGCATCTTGTTGTATACAGCTAACTTCTTCTGGGATTAAAAACAAAACAAACAAGAGATGTATCACTGATGGTATTCAGTGCAAGCTCAACATCTGGTTTCCTTAAAGAAAAATAACTGAATACATTGAATATTCATTTCATAATTACAGTTGGAATACAGGGATATTTTTTTACAGACGTTTCACAAAGAAGAGATTACCAGCGCCACTTAGAGTTTTTATTCCTCACACATAGACAGACCTGCTTCTTAGGCATATTGCAGAAGCACAATTTATTGGCTGCAGCTTTCACTCAAATAAACTCACCTTCCAAATAAAATAAGTCGACTCTAACAATTCAGTCCTTGCTCCCACCTGGATAGGCTATTCCCAGTGGTAAAGGCTACAGGAGTTAAGTGCAGCCGTGTGGAAGGGTGGCCAGATACACAATGTCTGCACTTCACCTATCTAGCAGAATACACACCAGGTTTTTGCCAGCCACACTCCTCCAGTCGAGACCATACAGCCCTCTGGGCTCCCCAGATCTACTCATTGCTGAAGACGTAAAGATTTGGTGCTTCCCAAAAAAATTTCCACTGTATTATAAAAGCCCAGAAAATACGTAAATTCTCACTCACTGCCAAGAATTTTTTTATCATAGGACAATCAGCTTTAAAGAAACAAGTAGGGTTTGTGAGGGGAAGTTGAGGTGTTGGTTTTTTTGATTGGTTGTTTGATTTGGGGTGGGGTGTTTTGTTGTTTTGGGGTTGGTGTGGGTTTTCTTCCCCCCTTTTCCTTTTTGCTTTTAATTTTTAAGCATCAGCTTCTGGAAAAAAGGACAAAAATTCAAGTCAGAAAAAATTAAACATGTGATCTGGGGGAAGAGGAGGATTGACAAGTCTGCAAACACATGGAAAGAAATCCATCCCAAACAAAAAACACAGAGAAGCATATAAAAAAATAAAACCCGCACAAGCCATATGTGAATGGCTATTTCAGAATCTTCTCTCTCTCTCAAATCAAACCTAAATGTCAAAATAAATGTGTGTGAAGATCCATTTTGCATGGAACATATTTTTCAGATGTTCTACTTTACAACTGTTTTCACAGAAAAAAAATCTCCTCGCAACACTCAAGCTGTAGGAATCATAGCTTTTAGCTAGCTAGCCATTTCCACAGCTGACTTTGCACACAAGCAGTTTCAGAAACCCCCAAACCAACTGCAGCACATAAGTAGAAGTACATCATAGCTTTTCTATACACTTACAGTTTGACTTATCTTTTATGGTTTGCTTGGCAACAATTTAGCGCCATCGGAATCTCTTTAAGTTTATGGCTTTTTCCCCTATTTCCAAAACTGTTCTGAATAAAATGTTAAACAACTGCACAGTCCATAAAGTTCCATTTATACAATAAACAGGCTTGTCTGATTTAGAAATAATTGAAAGTCATTTTCCAATCTTGTATACCACCAATATACTTGCATTCAGTACTCTCTAAAATCATATAAATTGATATAAATTCTCACATTATGATATAAAATAGATACCCTGGGGGTAATTCTTAATTATGAATAGTTATGAAAAAATTAATTGTAAGAAAGAGCTATCAACACATGGAACGAAAACCTATAGCACTAAAAACTCAGAAACCAAGCAATGTATCTGACAGTGTAGTAGGTTAACTGGTAAACACAGAACAGCTTAGTAATACCTTTAATTCTGATGCTGATACAAACTGCAATGAGAGTTGTAGTAATTTTATTTTACAGTTTAGGTTATCTAGACAATGGTCTGGAATTCACGTAAATCTGTGCTTCACAAAGCAAGTTATACCGTTGCACTGCTTAGCATAATACTACTTAGACATATGTTTCTATCCCCAAATCCTAGAATATATAAATAAAATCTGTGAGATTCACTTAAAAAAAAAAAAAAAAAGAGAGAAAGTATCAAAGATGGAAACAGCAAATTAGAACAGTTTTACTAGAAATTAATCACTAAAAGGAAACATTTTGAGGCTCTGAAACTAATCTTTCTGCAAATGCAGAACTTGGGGTGACCCATGCTTTCCTGTAAATGCCTTGTGCATTCTGTAAACAAATAAAAAGTATCTAATATTTGTTCCTGAAATACTTACTAAGATATCGCTCCGTGAACTTCATGGTTTTGCCTAATTACTTACGGATTGATGAAAGAGAAATGGTCATAACAACATTGCATACGCAGCAATTATATGCAGATTGGAAATCTACATTAGATTATATAGTAGATTAGGATATGTGCATTAGAAATCTGTAACACATCTACCTCAGTGACTTGATCATTCTTAAAGGTGTGCCATAACCCAGATACTGTTATAAACACATGACAAGTGGTTGGGGAGGGTGCTTTTTTCATTTTTGGTTTTGATTCAGTTTCTTTTTTTTTTTTTTTCATAGAGACAAAATATGAAAGAGATCCTTTCTAAAAATCTATATAGATATTGATACATTATGACATCTCACGTGCAGTATATATGCCATACCTTGAATACATGCAACCATTTAAAAGCGAACTTCTATCATCATGAGTACACTATTTGTAGTTATACTGTGAGTATGCAAATACATATACAAGCATGCAATTATATACAGAAACACATCATTTAATACAGCCCCTGGCTTGACTTGGTTATCAGGAAGGAAGTCTTTCAATGTTCCTATATAGAGACTGCAGCTCAGGAAATTAAAACTTATCTCCAGAGTCGCTTCTCTGTGCAGGAATGTTCCCCATCCACAGTCTAAGAATCTAATTCATTTTCCATTTCAACTCTCTTTCCTCCTCTCCAGTCCATGGACAGTCATTACAAGATATCCTGAGCGCTTGTTGGTTTTCAAAACACCAAATCTGATGACTTTTTTTTTTTTAAAAAAAAAAAAAAAAAAAAAAGAAAAGAAAAAAAAAAGAAAAAAGAAAAAAAAGAAAAAGGATTATAGTACTGACGGATAAATACAAGGCCTTGCGTACTAACTGAAGTTATTTACAGGGAAAAGTTGTGTTTTGTCGTGAGTTTTTTGCAGAGGATGAGAATTCTAAATTAAAAGAGTTTTCAAAACTGCATCAAGCCTGTGATCAGATACAAATCTACTTAATTTGTATTTCAGGAAGAAATTATCAACCTGTAATTATAGGACTGTAAGAGACTACAGTGAGATAAAGTGACTCAAGACGTTTTTCTTTGTATGCAATTCAAATAAATCATTTCTATTGTATACATCCTGTTATAAAGTTTTTTCTCCCCCTAGCCCTCTTAAAGTATCCTGCCCGCACACAAATTCTGTCTTACTTGTTCTGACCTTAACAGTAATCTTACAGCACTGACTGAACTTGCGTGAATGGAAAAGGATGCAAGATCATCAACGGCTAAATGAATTCGTCCCACCATCATGTGGAGTTGGGTGGGGGGAGGCGGTGTGAAGTTTGTAAACCAAACCAAAACAGGTTAGGTTTCTGGCAACTACTCTGGGCTAGCCAAGTTACAATCATACTTTTTTTTGTGCAAACATTCTGCAATATATTTAAACAGCCACAAGTATCTACAAGATCTTTCCAAAGAGTATTTTCTGACCAAACACAATGTTATTTCTTCCCTAAGGTTAGAGCTCCAATACTTTCATACATTCATGAATTCCACCTCTATCTCCTCAAAAACTAAAGACTGAGATTAAGCAGCCTCTGAAAAACAAAACAAAGCAAACACACAAAATCTCATCTTGGCCAAGACTCAATATACAGAATTAAAACTCAGCTTAGCATACTAGGAAATGGGGAAATCCAGTGTCTATAGCACCTGATGCCAGCTTAGAGAATAGACCCAAGTTCATGGCTGAAAGATGAATGGTGCAGCCTCTGGGTATATAATGCTGTACAGCATGGGCTGCTGAAACCAACTGAAACCAATATTATTTTTGTTATTTCATGTATTCACAAACAAGCTCTTCCAAAGAGAATTTAAACTCTTACTGCAAGTTGTCTAACAAAAGGAAACTAAAGGTCACTAGAAAATCACCATTAATATGACAATATTAAAGAGAAAGTTTATACTGGATAAGCAGCTTCCTGTCTTCTGGCGGAACAATGACTGATTTTAGACCAAGAAAGCATGTGGTCCAAAATTTCACAAAAAAACACCCGTCTTGAAGATGCCTGTTATTTTCTGACATACCCTATACAGAACCAAGCAAAATGGTTCTCATGCAGTGAAATTCTGGCCACATTAAAGCCAATGGCAAAAGTCCAACTGACTTCAAGGGTACCAGATCTCACCCAGGGTGTCTGGTAAAAATATCAGAACATTCCTCTTCACAAATTGAAAAAAATTCACTTCCAGCTGAAACAAGCTAGTAGGCAGCCAAACAGAAAAACAATAAAGCTCAGTTGAGAAGGGAGAAAGTTTCAGTTTAGCCAAGTCTGAATCAAAAGTTCAAGTCAGCTCTTATTTTATATATAAGCTGGTTGCCTGTTCCTACAACTTATTATCTCCGTACATGCCATCATACAGCATATGGTCCTTTATGTTCCCAAGCATGAAAGTCTGGTGTGCCTGTGGCCACCTGTTACAGATTTTCCATTATGAGGGAAAGAACAGGAACCAAAAATAAAGAGTAACTACACTGAGGAAACACTATATGACCCTATCCTGAGAAAAAGGCTGTCATTTGACATAAGCTTCTGAGAAGGAATTTCAGCAACAAACTCGAGGCAAATCACAGACAGTCCTCCACTTGTGGAGCTGTCTGCCAAGCAGGCTCCTCTATTGATAACACAGAGAGTATTCAAGGAAGAAGACAATTTCAAGCAATCAGAGCATGGAATGCTAGGCCTAAAAGTGGTATTTACAGCATGCCCTGAAAACATGAAATGCTAAGTTTTGCTCTTGTAAATGAGCAAACTGAGCGCAAAGCCACACACTCGCTTTGAGGTGAGCCACTGGATTTGCAGCAGCAGAGCCTGGAGCTCCTGCTATGCTCTGCTGATGGAGGGAAGAGGTGGGAAAAGAAATGGTTTATACATCTTTTGTTGAACATCTAAACAGAGGTCTACCAGTAAAGCTTAAAGCTCTATTTTTATTTAGAAAAAGATCAAACAAAATTTGGTACCAATCAGAACAGCAAAGTAAAGCAAGCCAATTTTTTTTTTACATCAGCAACGTTTCATGGGATTAAACAGAACGAAACACACCAAATTAGGTCCAAACACAGGGCAAGACTTAATCCAGGTTTTACATCCTGTAATTCTGTGAGTAGCCTTTAAAAGTGAGTTATATAGGCTGGACCCAGTTTCCAGTGAAGTCAGTAGCAGGGCAGCCACCAGGATTCAGAAGCCTTGAGAAAGCATCCGCACTACAAAAACTAAATGTGACACAATCTTCTGCTGTTGTCTGCTCTGTTAGATACTGCAGGCTGCCACACAGTATCAGCAGTATAGTAAGCCCATCCTCAAAGTTGTGATCATGTGATATGAAGAATTTTATACTGAAAAACAAAGTTACAGTACATGAATTACAGCTTAGCTACCGCCAGCCGACACAATGTTAAACGCAATTGGTTCCTGGCTGCAATGTTGTTAGTTTGGAAGGAAGAGTTGTGTTAGTGACCTAATTTCTAATGGAAACAAGCCTTTATCTGGAAAAAGTGCTGGCAGTGCTCTAGACAGACTAAGTCTGACTTGAGCATATCACAACTCTTTATGCAAGACTTGATTTAGCAAGGGTGGCTTTGGCTTAGCTTGCTACATCTATATACCATGGAGAAATTCCAAAGCGACCATTTACTGTAACTTCCCATTTCAAAAGTCTTAAGATCAGCTGTTACCCAGTCAGGGTGAATTCTACCTTAGCCTCAGCTCTGCAGCTTGCTATAACTATACTGACAGGGCACGGCAAGCCGCCACGGCGTTTCTTGTGCACCGAGAATACGGCAGATTCTTCACCGATTATGTGTTTCCGGAGTCTCTTCAAATGAGCAGCTCCGTTACACCCATTCCTCACCCAACCCATAGGAAAGCCAAAACTCACTACTACAGCTGCACAGCCCTCCCCAGGAAGGCAGACGATGAAGAGTTTCAATTTTGCCATTCAGCAGGGCTCTACGCTCGGGCAGGCACGGCTCCTTACCACGCACAGGAATGTGTTCTTATGGTAACAATGGCACGCACTCGCTCTGCCTTTTGGCAAAGGAATACGGAAATCCCGGTTTGTCTGTAGAATTAGGGCCACACCCCATTTTGATCAGTTCCTTCTGGCACTGTGTGAGCACGTATATGTCCATACTGCACTTACGTCCCTCCAGCAAACAGCCTGGACTTCAGCAATCTCAAAGATCTAGAGTGCTAAGCCTCCACTGCCATTAACGTTCAGTAGGAATTCAGGCTTCAGTCCATTAAGCGCTTTTGAAAAAAAAAAATCCTATCTAAGTTAATTCACCGGCAAGTCCTTTCTTGGCTACGGATTGGTGAAAGCTAAGCTTCCAGAAATACTGCCTTGCTGTGCAAGGCCAAAATCAGTTCTACACTGATTTTAAGGGAATGAAAACTACAGATACAGAAATGTGGGAATAACTTAGAGCAGTGTGACTTTAAAAAGTCACAGTGGACCATCCCTGTAAAAAAATAAAATAAAAAAATTATTACACCTGCACAATTCAGGTTCATGCTAATCTATCATTTAAAAGCAACCCAAGATCTGTTATTTGGTTATTTAAAAAAAAAAAAAAAAAAAAAAAGGAGACATCCATTCAAACCCCTTTCAGTGCAGAGCAGAGACTCAATGCCAGGTGCTTGCTGGAGACACTTCTCCTGACCCACATAGGCAGCACACGACCTATAGAAACACAATGGGGTTATACCTCCAGAGAGACACTGTGGCCCAGAACTTCAGGCTATACAACTGCGACAGCAGGTCCACAGCTCAAGACCTTTCTTTGCTCTTTAGAGGATACAGAACTAATACCAAAAGCTGGCATAACCAATGACACGTATGTGACAGAATTATTAGAAACACTTTATGAAGATGCACCAGTTTTAGTTAGGATAACACACCTACATCTCATTGCACTGAGAAGGGAAGGAAAGGAAAGCCAACAGAAACAGCACAGAGGAGCTTTCACTCTCAGGAAACAAACTATTTTACGGGGTACCAAAAGACAACAGAGTAGTAAAATGACACTTAAAAATGCTTCAATGGAGTCCTCAGATATATTAAGAGTGAGCTCCACTTTATCAGCTTTGATGTAGAGCTTTATTTGTATGATATCCCACTAATTCATCTTCCATCCCTGTTATTTTTAAACCACAGTTTTAGCTTAGGCAAAGAACATTCTTTAAAATGGTCATCATCCTCATGAAGAGCACAGGAGCATTTTACATGTTGAACACATGTGTAAGAAGAAATACCAAAAAAAAAAAAAA
>VXBJ01005260.1:295634-390818 GCA_013400055.1 Nycticryphes semicollaris
GTCCCGTGGGTTTCGGTCGGTGAGAGTCAAGTGTCACCTGCGTTGGACACGATTCACTTCCAGAGGGATTCACCCTAGAAATTCATCTGGGAGGAAGGAGGAACCCACTTGTCCCTCGGAGGTGACAGGTTGAATGAGTTTTTCAGCTAGCCCAGGAAGCCTCTCTTTCACTTCCCACATTGGTCCACAATGTTTAAGAAAATAATAACAATCAATTAAATGCACTGCTTTACTTGAAAAATATGCAGAAAAACAGGATCTGGTTGTAATGGCTCCAACCCTGCTCAAATATATTCACTACTTACCCCTGTATGCACATTTTTTGCCCCAGAGCTGCCCTGCTGCAGCCCCGCAGTTGAAGGTTCTGATACCATTCCTTGCATGGAAAAGACTATGTACACAGCTTGGTGGCATTATCCCCAGTTTATGAGCCTGGGAATGACTGCACTCATTTGCTCTTGTTTTCTTCTTGTTTGGCCTAAGATTAATTATTTTTTTTAAAAAAATATTTTGAAGTTTATCCACATTTACATTTAATAGTAGTCAAAAATTGAAGCCTTCAATCAAAAAGTCGAAATTTATACTCTCTCCTTTCTGTGTGTATATATATATACACACACACAGAAATACACACACATCTCCTTGGCCAGAACAGTTAGATGAATACACAAGGTTAAAATAGCTCTGTCTGACCCCAGTAGGATTCCCTGTTTATAGAAAGCATTTCTCTGAAACATTCAACTGTGATACTTTGAAAAAAAAAAAAAAAAAGATCAGATTTCCTGCAGGCACATTTAGTGTATTTTTATTAGCATTAAGTTTTGGGCATATAGATTTTAAGGTACCTATATCCTTTTTTAATAGCACTCTGGTAATTTGGTCCTGTTGCATCCACCTAAATGGATTCAATCTTAACCTTCGCCTTTGCAGTCAGTCAGAAATTTCCACAAGAGTACAATATACATACAGCACAGATTTTGCTATACCAAACGTACGGGCTTCTGAACGGTTTCCTCAGGGAAACAGAAAACCCAGGTGCTGATTACTATATCTACACATCTCTAGTCGATCTGGGCTCTATTAATTTGAGAAATCTCTTTCCCCTTGTTTCCTGAGAGGCCTAAGGCAGAACGTTATCCTGACAGCAAAGTTTACAGGAGCCAGCAGCCGCCGATCTGCAATAACAAGTGCCACTTTCTGAGGATCGCTGTTCCTGGCCACATGCCTGATCCTGACCTGGAGGTTCGTACCGAGAGCGAACGGCCAGGCTGCCTTCAGGCATTCCTCCGGCCGCTCTGTCTCCTGGCACCCGGCCTCCTTGCGTTTGGACGACTGGCTGCTCTCCACCCTCACAGATCCTCTCAGGGAAGCTGTGCTGCTTGCCGCAGAGGATTGTGAAACATGTTTCCTGTTTTAGGGAAGATGTTGTTTAGCACCATTCTGTCTGAGGTAAAATGCTTTCAGATGCATTGGTAATAAGGTCTGATGCTAGTTTATAAAAAAAAAAAAAAAAAAAAAAAAAAAACAAAACCAAAACAAGAACAAAACACAAGACAAAAAACCAACCCAAAACAACACCCTCCTACACTTAATAACACTAATGAACCAAGTCTGTAAAAATCACAAACAGGAACAAATTCTTTCAATACCAGTTGATCCTTTTTAAGAGGAAAATATGCTATCAGTCCTTAAAGCAGAACCAGACCAAAACAGAAAATGATTTATCATCTACTCTGCTAACATGATATGTTAAGGTGGGAATGGATTAGCGATCATTTTACACCCAAGTACACAAGGCATTCGCAAGAGATTTATAGATGTGTTAACATAGATATCCCTGTTTTCCACAGGATGCCAAAATGCTACGATATTCAATTAGTGCACATTCCCTGCTATCAGATCCTGCCACAATTCCTATCAGATGCCTTCAGTCAAAGTACAGTGGCATGACACACGATGTCAAAAAGCAGAATGGGACAATTATCAGGCAGATGTTTGACATGATGCATCATGTCAGCCAGCCAGTGGCAAGCAGCCATTGCTGAAAAGGATTTTGACATGATACAGTGTGCCAATGCTGTAGCACAAAACTAGCATGTTCCAAAAATAGGGACAAATTCACCTCTGGCATAAGTAGAAGTAACTGCAGTGACTTCATTAGATTTGCATCTGCTTATGTCAACACTGAGTTTGGCCCGTAATCTGGAATTTATAAAAAAGAGTGGTAAGTGGCTGCATTTTCCGATATTTGTTATATTGCTTTCTACTCCCAGCATTCAAGCATCATGAGGCAGTTGGGGCAAAACCACATTTCTCAACTCTTTCCTCTCCACCCCACAAGAAGCAGCATCAAATTTCCATTTTTAGCAGCATAACAATACCTCAGAGTACATTGAGACTCACTCTTTTCAGAAAAACAGGAAGTTGTGAATTTGGGGATTTTACAAGGCATAGGAATTTACAAAAGAGGAGAGAGGATCTCCAGTTTCTGCCTCCATACTACTTCCCAACAAAAGCTTCAAGCGCTAGGTGCCCAAGAACAGCAGCAAACTGTAAGTTTTCAGTGGCAATTAGAATAATAGTAGAAAAATGGCACGAAAGAGCAGCTGGGATGAAATGTGAGGTCTGATAAATTTTGGAGATGTCTTAAAAGGCATTGTAATTTATTGTTATCCCTTTTCATCATTCCAGAATGAAAAGCACAGCTTGCTAATGCAGATGCATCACACTGACAAAAGGAAAGGAGGGGAACAGGCTAAGGTATGGCTGGTGTGAGATCTTCTTTACAGAAGAGTAACACTGTGGCTTTCTGCCACAGACTGTTCCTTTAGTGAGAAAGGGAATGGTCTGGCTGTATTTTAAGTAAAGTTCATTCATCTTTGCTGTGTATTCTGGCTTCTTAAATCCATCAGGCTACACTGATTCTTGGACTAGCTGAACTTCAGAGATGTTAAGGGCAACCATGGGAAATAAAGGCCAGAATATCAGAGCACTAGGTACGCACTGCAGACATGGTACAGCAGCTATGCCAGTAGTAACGCCATGGGAACGTGACTTATTTGGTACGCTGTAGTTCTGGAGAAGAGCATAACAACGCGGTGGAAGCTGTCTCTGCACAAGCTCTTAAAGAATACATTTGTTTGTCTGTTTCAAGATGAGTTTTTCCTGTTGGAGTTGAGAGCACTCGCCACTGCCACAGATCAGAAAATTCACGTAGAGGGTCTGAATAAATGCTGGAAAGCAGTCGCAAGCCTTTCAAACCTTTTGAACAATAACAACAAGACGTTAAGGGCCATCCCCCTCCCTTCTCACCACTATGCAATTATTTCCAAATATTTCTTTGAGACAATTCTGTACAGTTAGCCATTCCACAGAGATTAAAACAAACAAAACAAACAAGCCTTCTCCTTTGTTTCCCCCCCACCCCTCCTGGTTTCATCCTCTGCTGACATTCTATAAGTATTTAAATCATCGGAAACCACACCCTAGCTAGCTGTGGCTAGTATTTACAGGCAAAGCCCCTTGGCTATGCTGTTATGGTCCTCTCAACAGCCAAAAAATGTAACACGTTACTTTTTCCTAAAAGAGGAGACCAAATCTGAAGCTACACACTGCATCCCAAGGAAATAAGCACCAGACATTATCTATGTCTAATATATGAAGGAATAGGAAGGATAAAAATCATGTTGGTTCACACTTGGCTGGGAATTCTCTGATAAGATGAACAAAAATCCCCAAAATTAAAAAAAAAAAATAATCAGTATTGACAAAACATCATTTTTGCAGAGATAACTGAGTTTTTACAAATACACTGTAATGCAAATTAGGTTTCTGGTTTCTAAAGGTTTCACACCAACTTACATGGTGCTGGGTAGCTCAGATAGAGAGTTTAACTCGACCCAGGGACTCAAGGGCTGCTTAGGCATGCTCCTGTAAAGCTGAAGTGTCTTCACTGCGGTGATCTATATTTCCAGCTGATACAGTGCAAGTCCCAGGAAGTGCAAGAGGCAACAGAGAGCTCCAAAACACCTGGGTTGAGCCCAGTTTCTCTCCATTCCCCAGGGAAGATAGACAAGATAAATGCAGGCAAGCATTCCTTTTCATTCCTGAAGAAAAGGAATGGAAACACATTTACACTGTCCCAAACATCTGAGGAGAGAGAAGGATGTAAGTTATTTCCTTTCCGAGTACAACATTTCTCTCTATACATACTTATATTGCTCCAATTTGAAACAACAGAGAAACTGAAGGGTTGGGTATTTGGGAAAAAAAAGACGTTTTCCAGTCATACAGTGCCATTTTCATTCATATGGCACCTTGGGAGTTCAGGAAACAGGCTTAATGCTTCCCTTATAAATACAGCAATTGCACACTTGCCACTGAGGTTTTGACCCCCCTGGAATGGGAGGCAACAGCTCATGTGTGGCAAGTACATTACCCTGAGATTTTAGAATTGCTTGATTTAAAAGGCAATGAAATACAGCAAACTACTGGCCAAAGCTATGAGCATGAGGTGTGTTGCAACCACTCCATACGATGAGAAAATCGGGACACCTTTCTAGTCATCTCCTTCATGTTTTGTAATATAAGCAAAGCTGCAGTGCCGATCACAGCAAATATCTTTCTTCAAGCCACTAACAGCTTTCACATCCCGTGTCTGTAATCTTCAGCAAATAGATCAAGGACTGTTATTCATTTTAATGCCTAAATGCATTATATTTATTCTTGTTATGATGTTTTCTGTTACCACAGAAAAGGTTTAGCTCCCAAGAAAAAGAGAGAATTGTGTCAAAAGTCCAAATTCTTCCTTAAAATGCAAACATTTGAATGGTTTTAATGGAAGATATGCATTGGAACCCTAGGGCACAATCTGGCACTAAAATCCTCCATCTATATTGGAATTTTTCACCATGTCTTTTTCGTAATATATTCTTAAACATGTTTCCATCTTAGCAGTTGAATTTTGGGGCCCTGTTGCATCTGTGAGGGAAGTGCAAAGCAGCTGGGAAGTAACTGTAAAGGAGAAGCAGAAAACAGATCAAAAACTTTGGATGCTGGATAATGCCTTTCTCTTCCATCCTCCTCAGAGGAAAAAAAATAGTAAAAAAAAAAAATCACATTGGTGTGCTCTTCCAACTTTGTAGTTGGTGCACTAGCAGCAGCTGGTCCAACTGGTCCGACTCAGAAGGGTGGCTTCAATGACATTATCAGCTATCCTTCAGGCTGCTTCGGTCCCTAATTGGCCATAGATTGAGCACAGAGTCATCCCCTCACTCCTGTGTTAGCCAAACTCTGGGGCTGCAGCAATAGTGGCAAATATGGAACGATTGAGGATGAAGTCCAGCAGTTCCCAGCAACTGAAAAACCTGGGAAAATATGGCTTTATTGTTCTGTAGACTGGGGACCAGTGACCGCAAACACTGACTGACCCTTTGCTCTGAAATTAGTCCTGTTGTCATCAGCATAGCTGCTCACGGATTATTATAGCGGTCCTTCAGTCTTTGATATGCCACCTGTAACTGCTGAATGGCATGCATGCGAACACTTTTTTTTATGAGTTAGCCAGAATATGATATAGAGTGTCTGCCAATTTTATGCAGATGGGGGCAAGCTGACAATGCCTGGTCTGGCACAAAGCCCATAGCAAAATATTAGCCCAGCAGCACATTTAAAGCAAAGCTGAACCAGCAAAATGAGTTTGTAAGCAGAACATGTTTGCATCAGCTAACTCCAAAGGTCTTGATGCAGTCCAACAAGACTTGAAGTAGGGCTGAGGCTTTTGATGACACTCATAATTGCTATTAAAAAAAGAAAAAAAAGCAGACATCTCCTTGCTTACCTTTGCTTCCCTTCATGTCAGCGCAGACACATGTATTTATAGGGTTATAGAGAGACACCAGTCCAAACTACAACTAACTCCGTAAAATAATGATTAGTTTAATCTCGGATTAATTCTTAGTTTGGAAAAAAAAAAAAACAGTTTTACCATCTGACTTCCCCACACCCAAATGATGCCTAGCTTTTCTATGACCATGCCCCCTGGCAGAGCTAACATTTCTCCCCTCTTTCCCCCCCTCCCCAAGTCCTGCATTCCAATATTGCAATTGGCAGGAGAAGAGGAATAATTTTACATTCCTGCTTCACCCTTAGACCTCTATTGCCATCCTACAGTTTTGTCATCAAACATGGGAAATCCATCTTTCCCAGGTAGGCTACTTCTGATAACTCCTCATGAAACAAAGTAATGGCAGTACTGTATCCATTTGAGCTGCACTCATCTTACTTCCACCTCCTTTTCCTCTGCTTCAGAGAAGTGGTTCCTATAATAATGCAGCGAGTAACACTCCTTACGTTTTATTGGGTGTGATTAGTGACTATAGGAGCACTTGATGAACACTCGTGTTTGCAGAAATGGGGCAATGCAAATCCTTCCTTTGGCTTAAAAAACAGAAAGCACTTACTACAAGAAATGCTGCCTTGTTTTTAATACCACATACCATTTCCCAACTCTAAATATATATGTGTTAAACGCAAGTGAAAAGTACTTCTACTTGAAAAAAATTTTGGTTTTTTACTCCTTTTGCCAAGAATGTGTATTGGAGTATTAATATACTTTGCTCCTATACAAGATTATAATAATAATCAAGACTGTCAGCATTTTCCAGTTTATTTTCATATTGTTCTTGTGCTGTCATTATCATAGGCTTTTCATTAGCTTTCCTCTGCTCATCAAAGGGACATGTGTGTATGGTAAAGGAAATGGCTAGAAAAATACTTCTCCAATATTACCAGTCTCTCAGTAAATATGATGCAGCTATCAATAACACTTAACTAGCTCTTCTCAGTTGTCTATGGCATCATTCATTTCCCATCAGAAACCCGTAATATTCTGTACGAGTCAGAAAGTAAGTAGTTAATTTTTAGTCAATTAATACATTGTATAATAAAATATTTATATATAAATGCACTAGTACCCACAATGACTATGTGAGCTATTACCACTATTTCAGTTGGAGATACAGAGGCCGTGGGCTTGATCAGCTCAAGATCACAGCCAGAATTTTTGTCGTTCAAGCACTGGTTTGAGTCATGCAGTTTATTTAGTCTCTTTGACATGGTTATTCCCTGCTCCACGGACTATGCCTATAACTATAGGATGTGATTGCATTAATGAAAAAGTAGATCTTTAAAGTGAGCAAAACAAGCATCCTGAAACTGTCTGGGAAAAGCAATTTAAAAAAGGAAGCATATTGCTCACAGTGATGATTCTCCACTTCCCAGAAACCAGAGGATGGGGGAAATATAGCAGAATGGCTTTTGTTTGCACCGAAGCTAAAGAAACTACTGAATAGAGATAATATTCCCAAAGTCAGTAGTAAGAGAGATGAATATTAAGCTCCACTTTTTCTCCCCCAGAAGGAATTTTCTCACTGGTTAAACAGTCCTTATGCCTGTATACACACACGCAGTATCCTTAGCACCTAGAAGAAATACTATGCTTCTGCCTTAAGAGTACATACAACATATAATGCATTTCAGTTTTTTGGAGGAGGTGGGTCCAACACAACAGTACTCGGTATTTTATTTCATTAATGGTAACTTTTCTCAAAAAAAACCCAAAAACCAAATACATTAAACAGTTTCCTCTAAACTCGTCTTTCATTTTTCAAAGTGAGACAGAAAACTATCACCACTGGCAAGGTACATTTGAGGCAAACAAACCAGATGGACTAAGAGCACTGGCATAGCTACTACAGCTCAGTATGAATAAACAACGTAATTCTCCAAGTGTATCAGTATCACAATTCCCATGAGTACCACCAGTTTTGGTGAGGGTTTGGGGTTCAGTGGTTGGGTTTTGTATTTGTTGGTTTTTGGGGTTTTTTTTAAGCATGCAGCAATAAATTAAAGAGTCGGGAAACAGTAACCAACACTAATACTAGGCTAGGATACTTGAACGGCATACTACAGTTTATTTCAGAGGTATCCTTTCAATTTCAGTTGAGTATACTCGGGAGTGTCTTTGAAGAAATGCAGTCTCGAAGACTCTAATTTGGTGAGGAAGCACTAATTGCCTTCCAAATAAGAGAAGGCTGCACCATGGGAGAATGAGCCATGCTCTTTTACTGTAAAGCAGCTTTTTATTTGCAGGCCTCACTCAGAAATATTAAACACCAACATTTTTGATTGCTATTGACCTCACATCCCAGCCTAAACAAGCAAGCAGCAAAGAGATGTTCCTCACCTGTTCTTGAAATTCTTACAGAAAAACCCCAAGAAGTAACATGAGCAGGATGCACAGGCAGCAATGGAGAAACATTTCCTCTCCCGGGCCAAGAAGCACAGCAACACACCTCACTGACAGCATTTCCCTTGGAAGGAGAATAGAAACCTGTTTGTTTCCTCTGTCCTTACACCTAACCCCTGGGGTCCAACTTTGCTGCCATAACTTCAAGTTAGAGGTGGCAAAATCCTGAAGGCAGCTATTTCTTCCACCAATAGCATCTGCATATTCCCAATGAGGGAATGGTTTAATAAGCAGCAGCATCTGAAAAAGGTGGGCTGCAGAGTCCCAATTAAATGGCAACTGACATATCACTTTTCAAACTAAACATCCAACTGGGATGCTCAATCTAGTGTACATGGTTTGTAAACAACTGAACAGAGAGCTCCATAGAGCAGCCCCACACATTTCCACAACAAAATGCTGCAGACTCCCTTTGCCCTTGTAAGAAATGATCTAACGATTCTCAGGAGGAGGAAACAAGGCTGATTTGTAGCCTCTCTTCAAGAGGCTAACCCAGTTAAGTAAGGCTTCTTAATTGCCTGCTCTTTATTATTTAATGTATAAGAAAGTTAAAAAAATCCTTAGGGCCAGATCCCAAAAAGGTATTTAGGAATCTCAACAGGCAGCTAGGCAGAATTTAGCTGCAATTACAAACAGTGATACTAAAAACTTCTGCTCAGCTGCTGCCTAGCTCTGAAGGTTCTTAAAGCTAAGTAGGTACCTATTTCACTTTTAAAGTTCTCCAGGTGCCCAGCATTTGGCTTCTGCGTGTGCCAAGAAACACTTCATTCCTGACAGTGTGGAGGAGGCTCATGCTGGCCCAGTGCTGAGCCACTTGAGAGCCAGGAGAAACCTGAGAGTTTTCAGCCATGATGAACATTTGCCTGGTGGACAGCAGCATTCAAAAGCCTACCTATAGCTCTTGAATGGGTTCTAAAGTCAGCCTAATTATAATGTGGCAAGCAAACAGGCCTTCTCAAAGACAAGTCACAGATCTGGCAGTTACACCACAGGAACAATACAGCAGAGAGGCAGCTTGCACAGATGCTCAGAGCTGAAAATTATGAAGGACAAATGAGCCAGGTACCTCACCTATAGTAAAAATGTTTAAATGTTTTAAATGTATGCATCTCCTCCCTTCAGATCAAAGTATGAAAATTAACCCTTTCAATGAGTTGGACCTTTTAAATGAGTCAGATTAACCTTTGAAGCTCATCAGCTGCGGCCTCTGAAAGTAGGGAGGCAGCCCCTGTAGCCTTACCCCACTTAGAATCCTACCAGGAACACGGATGAAACAGGAGTGAGGGGGAGGGAGCACTCATTCCACTCTACTTCCATATCCCATCAGTGGTTTTATACATAGATCATATTAAAAAATCTTGCTTTTCCAAGGAATGGCATTTGCACTATGCAATTTAGATATCACCATTTTAAAAAAGTTGTTCTCTTTTGCTGCCTGTAGTCCTCCTCTTGTTGATATCTGCTTGAGAAGGATGGGTCTCTCTCAGGAAAACGTTTGGGACTAAGCTATGTTCCACATACAACATTTAATAAGATTTATTGCCATATTTCATTAGTTTGCTGTGAATTCAGGTAGTGCACTAATGGAACAATGAGATAGACCCTTGACTTGGTAAATACAGACTCAGAAGAAAAAAGGCTTATGTAAGAGCCTATAAAAACAAGATGGTTCAGAAATCGGGCAGCTGCTCTATTCTTGATTCCCTTCATTGTGTCTCAGGAAGGACAGGCATCATAGTGCCAGATCTTTTCATGCATTATTCCATTTTGTACAGTTTGGGCATTATGGTGAAAAATGGCAAAGATGAAATGGAAGTGTTAACTTTTCTGTTTGTCTTCTGACACTTCATATGACGTTGCCCTCCTGGGAGATTTGATTACTTTTAAAATTAATGTTGTGTAAGAAAAAAATGTCCCTTAGGTATATTGCAGTATTTATAAAGGTAATTGCTCTTTTCTCAGAATATTTAACCTTGGCAGAGATATTCCACTTATTCTGAATAGCATCTGTATAGCAAAACAATATAAAAATAGATCTTAAGGGCCAGGACTACTTCTGACCTATGTTTCACTTGCTGTCATGATCAGTGCCTGGAGACCACTCCAGGACATTGGAAAAACTGTCTAATGCTCCATGCTGAAAACTAGTTGGAAATAAAGCATGTTTGGCAGGAGGTTTCTGCCATTCTGGAGTGAAGGTTCTGCTCCCAGAGCTCTAGAGCAAAGGTGACACAAGCCTATACAGAAGGTGGAACTTTCTGCAGATAAAAAGTGAACAACCTCCCCCAGTGTCCTCACAGATTTCAATATTGTTTCTATCAGCTACAAGGAATTGCTTTCTCCAAAACTTACACAGCAACATGTATAGCTATCTTAATAATTGAATCAACTCTTCCCCTTTGTACCTGCACCTCTCTGAAGAGCATGTAAATGTTAGCATGCACAGTTGCAAGGTGCTCAGATATTACAGTAGTTTCTTCTACTGCTCTATGTAAGGAATGGAATTGGTGTTCTATGAACACTAGTATTAACAGAAATAGCATTTTTGATGTGCAAAAAAAAATGGCAGCAACACACACCAACATGTCACTTAGTAACTATCACTATTTATTATGGTTTTGATATTGTCCAAATGACAGCTTGAGTAAGGTTTTTTTTTTACTTTCTGTGTTTAGAACAGAGAGCCTTAAAAGGGCTGTTAGAATTAAAACGTGTTGAGCATGCAAGTTTTTCATATAAAATTCCTGAGTTGGTAACCCTGAAGCTTCTTGCTAGAGGTATTCCATTTCAGTGGAACTTCTTTGCTGTAACAAGCATAGAAAATACATCACAAGAAGAAAATGTTTTGTCTAATTGCAAGCATCAATTTTTAAGAGGTGTTAATGGTTGGGAATGCTGCCCTACTCATCCTGCAAAGCATTAGGGGCAACACAGCTCACTAAGTAATTAATTAGCTTGATAGGGGTACTTGAAGGAGAGAAAGAGCACGCAGAGCAGGACACTCAGTGCTCAGAGGCCATCAAAGCAAGACTTGCAACCACTTTCCAGTTATGCTGTGATCACAGCCCTTCTGTTAAACAACTGAAGTAAACAATCACTGTGCTGGCTGGGATTCAGAGACATGGATCTATGGATTACTTGCTTCACTCCGGCAGCATGGGTAAAGAGAGGCTCCGGGGGAGAGTAGATGACTGAAGCATACAGGCAGCGACAGTGCCAAGAGCTGACATGAGGGGAGGATGTGAAGTGCAGCAGGATTCCCATTTCTGGCAGTCCAACACTTTGGCTTGGTGCTTCCAATACTTTACTTTTGATTAAATTTAATTAGATAGTCTCAAAATCACATTACATTTCCAAAAGGGTTTTGTGATTAGCTTCTTGTTCTCTGACCTATGATTACTTCCAAGGGTTACAGTAGTCAAGATGATGAGGGACTTAGGATATGGTCAATTACTCTTCATAAATAAAATTGATATGAAAGCTTGTTTATTAATCATGTTAATTCAAGATTTTACTTTTCTGCTTCATAGGGTTCCTATTTTTAAACACCCTTCAGGTACACTGAGCTATTAGATACGCCAGTTGTACATCTCCTAGGTAGCAAGATCTAGTGCACACAAGTAAGAGGATTCATTTAAGTCTCTCAGGACTCTTTCTGGTGTAATGTCTGCTGAAGTAAATGGAGAAATGTGCCTCTAATTCATTTACATGGTTTAGATCTCTCAGGCAGTGATCAATCATTCTTCTCCAAAATTTCCACTTGTTCTCTGGTGGTATAATTATCAGCAGGGAACCAGCCAAAGTCTAGATTTTGAACTTGAAGAAAACGCCATCAGCATCACCAGGTAAGAATCTGAAACAGAAGTGAGAACGTATCTCTGTCAAGAACAATAGGCTTATTAAGGAAAGCAGTCCCATCAGACAAACTGTCTCTCAGGCTTCAAAAATTTGCAAATAAACCTATCTTCTTAAAAAAAAAAATCACGTTTATTTATATATAGACATGCTAATATACTTTTAAAGAAGCCGTTGTTTTTTGCTGCTGTAATATCGAGTTGTGTCCACTAGATGGATGTCCTTTTCCAGAAGTTGCTAAATTTGGTTCTAGGCCAGGCTTGGCAGCTCAATTTAACTCCATACAGTGCTCACTCTTGAGTCTGGTTAACACTTAACATTGACCTGAGTAGTTCAATATAATCTCCTCCACTAGTGATCTGGTATGTCCATTTCCACATTGCCATTGCCTTAGCAATCACACACATTGACTGATATTATTTCTGGAAGGCTGCCCAGGAGGTAGGAACTGTTGGTTATTTTCTCTATTTTGATATCCAGTTATAATAAGGTACTATTTTTTCTCTATTGCAATCAAAACTCACGAGCCGTTGAGTGAGATATGCCTTTAAAGTCATAACTTAAAAAACATTTTAAAAAAAAATTGGCTTTGAGATATAAGAATGAGCGTATCAGAATTTCTTGTCAGACTTGGCTTCTGAGCTTTTGGATTCATTCTTTCATTCTGCCATACAAACAGCCATTCAATCAATAAGCTTCTGAAAGACAAACATACATTAATAAATTAATTAACTTCCAGGCTGCAAAATTTTAATAAAAATAGATCTTAAAGAGATGAAGGGCAATGTTTCTAAACCCCTTGAAATTAAATTGCTTTTATACACCCTTGTTCTTCCTATTGCCTTACTTTTGAATAATATTTTCATTTTAATTGCATCAGCAGTTTTGTATTGTTCTTCAGAGTAAATCTTTTGTAACTCGGGCTAGCCATGAATAATTTTGCTTCTCAAATGAAAAATCAAAACTTAGACTATTTTAACTGGGTAATACAGCCACTTTTCCTCAAGAGAAATAAAAATACTGTTCCTGACTGTAGTTCAGAGTCATACTGAATGATACCTTTCCTTGGTGAGAGGCAGTTGTTCATCACAGAAAGTTAGATGGTGACCCTAACCCACAGAGTTCAGTAGAGCTTGGAGTAAGTGATACTGACTCCTCTGACACCATACCAGCAGTTTCCTAAGTCAAACCTGAATTTTTCTGGGAGAACAGGAATTATAAACATCACAGAAAGGGAAGATAGTAAAGTATCCCTCCCTGATCAACTACAGGAAACACCTAACAATTATTTGATTTCAGCCTTGATGGGACAGCTGGAATTGCAGGAGGAGCCAGACTTCAAGAATCACGGAATTGTCAGAGTCGTAAGGGACCTCAAGAGATCATCTAGTCCAATTTCCCTGCTAAAGACTGCATCCTGATTGAGGCTGTGCTTTCTTGGATGTTGGTAGGTAAAGCTACTTCAAATGAAGGAGGCTCAACCCATTAAATGTGATCATAAAACAGACCCTTAAAGTATCAAAAATGTGTGTGAGTTTAATTCTACATTGCAATAAAATAACTTTTTTCTTTTTTAATGGATCACCACACTGGGGCTTAAATCAGTTCTTAGTAACATTCATATAAGTTTAAAGAAAACGTACTGAGGGTGAGAGCAGGTGCTGAAGAAAATACCTTCTCTGATTAAAAGTGAGTAATATGGATGTGCCAAATTGCTGGGGAGTAGTTGCCACAGGATAGTCAGTGATATGATATCAATCAGCTTTAGAGCAGAGAAATCTGCAGTGATGACTTACTCATGGCAAGACAGGGGAAAATACTATGTGTCTCCTAGGCACCTATAACATGGATTTATAAGTACAAAATGAAATGTAAACTACCCGAGTTAGCTGTTATTATTCAGTCGTGCCTTCTGTCTATTTGTCTACTTTTCTTTTAAGCATAATAATCTATCATTTTCATATTCATTCTGTAACTTGAAGCAAGGTTTCCTTTGAATGATGATTTCATTAGGATTTGTTCTGCCATATAGGAATGCCTCCAGAATTATGTACTACATTAATTCTGTCAAATCTTTTCCCTTATTTATATTTTTATTTCAGAAGAATAATGGAAAAAAATCTACATGGTGGTAAAGCATGCTATTTTCATGTATTTCTCATACTTTAGATGAAAGTTGAACCTTCAAAATAAAACACAGTTCACAAAATAGAACTGCTTACCATGCTAAGTGAATGAGACTGTAGCTTATTAGAAAATTATTACAAACTTGAGAATTATGTTATTTGTATTCAAAAGGAGACTATAGTTTGATTTAAGGAGAACTGAATAAACCCCAGAGTGGAGGGACAGTAAGCAGTATTAGCTACAGAATCACAGAATGGCAGGTTGGAAGTGACCTCTAGAGATGATTTAGTCCAACCCTGCTGCCAGAGCACGTCCACCTACAGCAGGTTGCACAGGAACATGTCCAGGCGGGTTTTGAATGTCTCCCAAAACAGATACTCCACCACCTCTCTGGGCAGCCTGTTTCAGTGTTCTGCCACCCTCAAAGTAAAGCAGTTCCTCTTCATGCTTAGGTGGAGCTTTCCATGTTCAAGTTTTTGTGCCCACTACATCTTTTCTTGTCACTTGGCACCATTGAAAGAAGAAATATTTCATGTTATTCTCCTGAATGATCAACTGCTTTGGAAAAATACCCATACCTCATAGAGCTATCTTCCCATTGGAGTGTCAGCTTAAATATGCCCAAGGGATGAGCCCAGACAGTGAAACAAAACCATTTCTGGTATATACAACAACATCTCGGAGACATGAGGTCTCCAAGTCTGAAAAAAATCAGAGCAAAACACACTAGCTACAGATTCATACACACATACTTCATATAGACAACAGCAATCCAATGATATGAATGGCAACTTATGTGAACACACCCAAGTTGCTTTTTTGTATCAGTTACACTGCGCACCACCAACAGCACCACTGCAACAACATGGTGTTCATTGGGAGTTGCAAAACTTGCTTTTCCCTCCCCATTTCTCTCCCAACTTCTTCACCTGTGTGTGTATAAACATTCAGAAGGTATATCATGCCAAGTTCCATGCTGTTACACTACCAGATGGTTTTGAGCTTCCCACAGTCCGTTCAGGTTAAGTCTGAAGGCAACTTTGTCAGCTGGAGAGCAGGCAGATGTATGCAGTGACCAATTTCCGCAATAGCTTGGACCAGAAACTCCCAGCCCACTTTTAAAATCCTCAGGTAAGTCCTTACTGTCTTTAAGAGCTCCCAGAAAAGTCAACGCTTTCAAAATACTCTTTGGTGCAAGCTCAACATGCTCCTTACCACAATTCAGTCATTCCTGCAGTTATATTAAGTTGTTCTCTCCATAAAAGACAAAATGTGACAGAAAAATTGTTATAAACCATGTAGTCACTGGAAAATTAAGTAATAGTAACAAATTCAGTTTATCTGCCCCAGTGAAGTTTCCTCCCATTTGAAAGAGAATACATTCAGTATAAGTGCTCAAAACAGGCAGAAACATTTGCACTGCCCCAGTGTGAAGTGGCATTCACTGTCCAAAACTGAAAGGGAATTAGACCCTACAAGGATCTCTACTTCAGCAAAGAAATTCTTCCAGTTCAGTTACAACAAGAATACCCTGTTAATTTTCATATAGGGACCCCTTGGACCTTGGCAACAGAGGCTGTTGAAAAAATATGATGAATTACCCAATTCCTTCCTACACTACGGACTTTCCCCCACCGAAAGAGTCCAGGGAAAAAGGCACAATATGGGAGGGAGCAGTATGGGCAATTCATCATGTTTCTCAATCCTTTTAGGCTTTCATCAGCATCGTTTGCTGTCATCAGTCTCCTCCAGAGAAGAGGGTCCTGGACACCTGGTTAAAGCAGCAGCCATCAGTATACTACAGTGCTGAGCTAAACCCATCTGTTTAACAAAAAATGAAGTTTCCAAAACCTGCATTAAGGACACTGAAAAGAACTCCATAGAGAAAAAAAAGATTTCGTATTGCTATGAAGAATTAGCACCAATTGTATATTAACTTAAATTTAAAGTAGGAAACAGAGATGATGGAATAACTAGAAGTTTGATGAAAATAGGTAATGACTGTGATTTGTGAGTCACAGTCAGCATAGCTTACGTAGCCCGCACTCAGGCTCAAATTTTGGGATGTGCTAAATACTGATTAACATCTTTTCATCTTCACTAGTACAAAGCATTGATTTTGTTGTAAGCATACAACATATTATGGAAGTGCAGCATACTCTCTGCAACTCATTGTACCCAATCTCTGCATTATCCCCAGATGACTGACAGATTCAATTCAATCCCAAATTCAATCCCTAAATGAGTGACAAGCTCAATTCAGTGGGTAGGACTTTGTAGGTGCTACGTTGATGATGCAATAGAAGATTTTTACCCTGTGATACTTGTAAGCCCTTCCATATATTAAAAATGTGAAGCTTTAATGGGCCACAGGGGCTTATTCCTACTTTGTGCCATGAAGTGTGCAGGATAGTTTTCACCCTGGTACATTGTGTTTTGTGATGCATAGGCATGGAGTAGCACCCTGTAATCTGTGAAGAAACCCTTACAATAGCCTCACAGTAACATATACTAACAAAGCAGTTCAAGACCCTGCATACAGAAAGCCTCTGAAGGAATTACTGCCAGCACGTTACTTGCTTGAACACTGCAGAAGCAGACCCCAGTTAGTTGCTTTTCTCATGTTCTATCACATCAAGGTTTGTTGCTAGCTAGGGATAGCTGTTTGATTTTTCTGCTCTTGCTTCCCTGAGTCCAGGGCACTTAAGAGAAAGCAATGTGTTGCACAGCTGATCAAATGAGGAAGGTGAAAATGTCACCCAGGAAATTGTCATTTAATTAAGAATTTTCTCACACTTGTGGAAACAGAACTTGTATGCTGTTATATTTCTTGTTCTCTGGCAAAATAGGGTAAGATGATATGAATACTGATTGATGATTTATAATAAATTCAAATCAACATCCGATGTATCCTTTCGTTTTTTAGAATATTACACTGTTCAGTGAGTAGAATCATAGAATCATTCAGGTTGGAAGAGACCCTTGGGATCATCGAGTCTAACCATCAGCCCTACTCTACAAATTCCTCCCCTACACCAAATCTCCCAACACCACATCTAAAGGACTCTTAAACACATTCAGGGATGGGGACTCAACCACTTCCCTGGGCAGCCTATTCCAGTGTCTGACCACTCTTTCTGTGAAAAATTCTTTCCTAATGTTCAGCCTAAACCTACCCTGTTGCAGCTTGAAGCCATTCCCTCTCGTTCTATCCCTAGTCACCTGTGAGAAGAGACCAGCACCAACCTCTCTACAATGCCCTTTCAAGTAGTTGTAGAGAGTGATGAGTTCTCCTCTCAGCCTCCTCTTCCTCAAACTAAACAGTCCCATATATATATACAATATGAAAAACAGTCCAAGGAACAATCAGACACCTCACTAATAAAAACATTGTGTCAAGCCCTACTGAAGAAGCACCAATAGGAGAAAAACCTTATTACAATCCTCTTAGAGTGCTCCAGTGGAGACCAGTCAGCAATTACATACAGTTCTTCTCAGAATTTTTTTACTGGTAGATAGGTTTTCTAGACGTTGGCATTAGCATTCATTTCTGTGAGGCAGAGCTAAGGTAAGGGAAACACAAGTGAAGATCTTTGCCCTACAGCATCCAGAATCAGAAGTACACCACTTTGAAGTAGGCCCAGCACTGAGAGATTTGAAGAGATGGCAGCCTGGATTTGAAGGGATGGCAGAGCTTCAGCTGCCTTCTTTCCTTCATGAAAAAGCTGCATTAAAGTAAAGCTAGTTCAATTAAACTGATGCCAGAGACTGTGGGAGTCCCTTTTTGCGGTAGTACCTGTGGTTTAGATTCCTAACCAAACCAAAGTACCACTCTTAATCAAAATAAGAATACACAGATCAGTGTTGGTCCTTTTAAATCATTCCTCAGGATCAAAACAACCTTGTATTTAAAAAGAGTGGAGGTTTTAAATTCAGCCATTGCAAAACAGTAAAACAAGTAAGAGTGTTGCTATACCTCCATAACATGGTAGAAGACTATTCTGCCAAATACAAGTGCCACGTGGAAGAATCCTGACCTCACAATCCTCTAGAAACACTAAATTTGCTGAACTTCATAGGAAAATTTTAGAAATGGAAATTTAGAACCCAGTTAGCTGGTGTGAGATTCTGTAAACAGCTACAGTACACGAGTTGATGTTTAAGCTTACAGTCTTGACTCCCTTCAGAGGAAGGGATACAACTTACCACATCCCATGGTGGGTGTCTGAAATAGTTCAGATGACAAAGCTATGAGTATGCATAGAAAATACCAAACTTCTGTTTGTTTCAAAATAAACCCTCCTTTCCCTCAAAGTCCTCAACTTTGACCCAGGTGGAAAAAAAGCCTCAAACTTTGCACTCAATATAGCATTTCTTTAAGAACAACAACAACAAAAAAAAAAAAAGGCAGCAAATTGATGCAGGTCTACAAATTGCTGCATTAAGTCTGCTATACAAAACCCACACACAATAACGTAAGAGTAATGTAAAAACATGCATTAGGGATGGAGAAGAATACTAGATCTGTCTCTCCCCCTATGAAAAGATGAGCTGAGAGCTGATGGTGGGTGAGTACTGCCAGCAAAGCAAACACTTCACTATCTGTGGGTGCACATTTCATGCATGCTCTTTGTTATAAAGCCCACTGAAAACTTAAAGCGGCTTTTCTGAAGGAGCTGTTGTGTAACTCTGACATCTGGGGTTCTCAGTCGCTGCCCTGTTTGAACTGGTTATGGAAAACATTAAACCCAGAAGGATCCACTTCAGCTGTTTACAAACCTTTCCCATTCTCCTGCACCATCCCAGCTTTGTCGACAGGCTCCACTTCAGCAGTGGGGCTGAAGGCTCAAGCCTGGGTTTCTTGGATAAGCACTACCATGGGCTGCAGTGTGGAGGAACCCTCAATTAAAATGCAGCATATTCTCAAGACTCTGTCAGAATCAGGACTGTTGTTTTCAGTTTGTCTTGAAAACAAAAGTTTAACCTGCTACTCTGCCTCTAGTTCCACCCAGATAAGTGTCTATGCCTATAAAAAAGGACCTTTAATTCCACACATACATAAAGATAAAGCTATGTATGCTTCTAGCTATATAACTGATATAACTTGCATATATTCTTGGAACCATACACCATAATTTCTTCTGTTTGTGTTTAATTATTATAGTCAGGAATCAGGCAGTGGGTCCATGCATATCATGCTAATAGTGTTACTTAAAAATTCAAATTAATAAATCAAGAACAATAATTCCCGCTTTCTGTTCACAGCTCATAAAACACACATTGAATTAGCTATACAAAATAATCACGACTTTATCTATACAATTTCCCACATACACATAAGGCACTCAAAACAACTCATTGCAAATACTCAATCTTCAAAATTGTTGTGGAGGGAACATGCTGTCATACAAGGTGTCATGGATGCCCAGACTGTAGAGACTCAGAACACTGTTGGATAATTTTGTCAAAGAACAATCCAGCAAGCTGCTATTAAACCCAAAGACCATCACTTTTGGATGAGAGTGAGTTTGAGCTGCAGATCACTGGAGGCTTTGGATAAGTGCTGGGAAAGTGATATGACAGATATTCCCTCTGCTTATGGTCTACCTTAAGCACCAAGGCTGGTGTTGGAAAGAGCAGACTGGATGAAACCCACCACTGGCCATACCTGTGATCTGACCCACCACCGCCTTTCTTGTATTGCAGTGTCATATGACACAAATAGATAGAAGTATCACTCTGCTTTGCTGATTTCATGGTTTGTGCAGCTATCCACTATTGTAAAAAGTCAAAGTATTGAGAGATTACATTTATGGTAGAAATTACCTTTCATAAAATACTCAAAAGGTTTCCTAATCTTTGTGTAACCATGGTATTTTAAGATGACTTTTTCCTTTCAAAATGCACCTTGGGAACTCGTGGAAGTGGAGAGTATCGATAGGTTCAAAAAGCAGCTGCGTGCATTCATGGACGACAGGTCCTAAAATGAATACTACAAGGAGCAGACAGGAATGTTTTCTTGATATCCCTAATCCAAAAAGTTTGAATCTGGGGTGTCAGGAAGGGAACGGACAGCAGGATGTGGACAGGCTCACGTCTTCTCCTTAAACAGCCCCTCTGATTGCCCCAGCCACAGACACAATGCATGGCTAGTTTGAACCAACAGGCAATCTCTTAAATTCTTATCAGCACACCAATTACAAGAAGGGGATCTGGCTACCTAAGCTATTATTGCTTTCTCTAACATGCCTTGAATGCTGAGTAAAGTGAACATGATCAAAGAGATGAACATGGAAGCAACCAAGCAATCTCAGCCACATATGTCGTGCTGTGAGTACCACTATGTTGGATCAGTCAAGAGGTTGTTACTGCCCATAACAGCAGGGGAGAGGCCAGCTTCTCCAACACTTCAAAACCCTTATGACTGCATTATTTCTTCATTCTGTTGAGGACAGAGCTGTGAGCGCTGGAGCTGCAAGGAGGAGAGTAGATTGGTAGGCCAACATAAATAGCAGAAAACTCATTAAATTGGCAGTGCTTCCAATTAAGGATAATCATGGAAGTCATTATCAGGACATCCAGTGCAGAAACAGCAGTTGAAATACAGCACAGCACAAATACGGTACCACAGTTCCATGATATGGGCAAGCAAAGATTTGTGACTGTAGAAAAAGAAAATGAAAAAAAAAAATAAAATAAATGTAAACTAGGTGTACAGAGTACTTCCAGGGAAATATTTTCAGATGCATCTTTTTGACTGTTTCTGAAAACGATATGTATATTGTAATTCTGATTGGCTGTAAGATTCCACAAAGCATAAAATGGGCATCCATACTGGATAACACAAACAGTTTTAGAGACCACAGAGAAGTAACAGTATACAAAATTTTATTACATCAGACTTCACTAATCACAGCTCAATAGAAAAAAAAGTGTTTAGGGAAGTAAACTTTTAAATTTCTAGAAAATTAATACCTGCAAACAGTTGCTAATGCATAATCATCTAATTAACTAAGACTTAAACTAGTGGTAATATAGACAGGAAATGAAGCAAATAATTACATCGAAATGTATGAGCATATGGATAATATTGTACCTTGCATGGCAACAACAGACACTTGGACCTGAGAGTTCATCTACCTTGAACAAAAAGGGTGGATTGCAGCATAAGTAACTCTACAGAAACTGATTTTAATTTGAGTAGGCCAGGCACTGACAGCTGTGTAGCTACAGCAACATGGATCTTAGCACAGACTGATGGGCTGGAGAGGTACCAAACCCCTCTGGCAGATGCATTATATTCTGTGCAGTTGCAGCTGTTTTGTTTTGTTTTGTTTTTTAAAGAGGGAGCCAAACAGCTAGTTTAAATCTAGTTAGGGAAAAGCTACCCAAGCAGCAGAGTCCCATTATGAGTGATGCTTGGTACTGCCCTACTCATTACTCTCCTGATGTTGGAACCAAATAAAAATGCCAAACAAAAGACTTGGGGCCTACAGGCACCAAAACTGCAATACACTCAATGACAAACCTAAGGAGATGAATTAAAATTTAACTGCAGAATTAAGAACGCTTATGGCTTTCAAGAAAGTCCAAAAGTTTCCGCTTAGCCCATCAGCTTATCTGTGCAACTCTACTGGACCTGACTGATTTAACTTCTATCCATTTAAAGCAATGGAGTTATGCCATCACAAACTCAGAGCAAAGTCAGAATCAGAGGCTTCTTACTGCAATATCTACATGCTAACAGGATGTTATGAAACCACAATACCATTCCAAAATAGAATACAGCATATTTCCCAGTACAGGAAATACATTCTACAATAGGCTAATCATTGATAAAAGCCTCTAAGATGTTGCTGTTTTTACCTATAGAAAAGCTACTAAGAAGAATAACAACCCTGACAGCTGGATTCTTGGGTGATGTGAAGTATGTACAGGTTGCTGTGCTTTTACTACCTAAGCACTAGTGGCAATTTCAGAAAATGAATTCAAGCAAAGTGGCACATAATAGATCAGTTATAAGAGTAGTAAGTCATGTTAAAAATCAGGCAAGTGACTAACATCAACAGGAATATGAACAGTCAGCTCTCTGTGGTTTTAAAGAAATTAGCTAATACATTTACTGCATGAAAACAAAGAAGCTATCAAAGGATTTGGGGGAACAAATAGCATTTAAATCCTCTAGATCAACATCTATCACGTGTTATCACTCTCAGTGACAGAATCCAAGAAACACAAAGAAGCTTCTGAAAAAGCCAACCAGAACATCAATTGCAGATTCAAGATTAACTCAGGAATCTTGCCTGACTGTGGTGCGTGTGCGCCTTTTTTACCCAATGACAGTGACAAAGGGTTGCCTGTTTGCGAGGAAGAGAGGGCAAGAGTCTGCACCTTGCCTGTCTTATACCATACAGCAAGCTGTATTTTGATGCAGCTAATCATAACCTAGTCAGTCATAACCTAATCATAAGAAAACATTCCTGGAAAGAAGGAGTTCCCCACAATGAGACCTTGAAGTCAGACAACAGCCCCATCAGAATGCAACTCTGCTACTAGTTACCTATATCAGAAAGAAGTGCTGGCTTCGGTCTATCTTTACTATAAAAGCATGCTTCTATTTTTGGCTTTGGGAAATTCAACTAAATTTTTCTTATTCAATTCACAGCTGATTTTTCCAATCCATAAGGACTCATCTGTTCTTTGGGAACAAAACACCACAGCTGCCTTTTTATATGGGAAGAAGTATAAAGTAACCAAGACTTCTCACATATAGCCCGCTACAGACTGGCTTTTGCAGACACAGGGTTACTTAGGGCCATAAGTAGCTTTTTTCATTAAATATGTCCATGCCTACAATGCAGACATAGCAAATCCTGATGCACCGTGGATATAGTCTGTGCATGCAACACTTCTATGGGTCTGATGGAATATGCCTGGCTTATGACTGAAGCTATGATTTGCTTCGTATGTACAGCAGTTCGGGTGCTAGCTCCTTCCCTGCTTGCATGAAAGGCACCTGAAAAGAAGCTGGGAAGGGGCTACATTCACCAAACGTTTCCCCAGCCAGAGGTCGCCTAGAGCGTAGGTCCTGTGCACACTTGTTTGTCTAATGCCCTCCAGTGATAACACATTTAATGCTGTCCTGTCATGCATTAGCTCTTTTGTCAACAGCACATTTCCAGTTACTGTCCTGTTAACTGCAGTTCAGGGCTTGCAATCACCCTCCCTACAGATTCCAGGATGTAATGACAAAATATGCATTCTCTGTCCACTATTCTCTTCTCTCTGCTGTACTTGCTTAGCACCAGTCTTATTACAAAACTGAAATTATCCAAGATGACACCCTTTAAACTGCGTGCAGCAGTTTTCTATTCACTTTCTCAAATCCAAGAATCATAATAATCATTATTTGAACAGTTAAAACAAATTCCAACCAACACAACAGATTTCAGTCAATCTAAAGACAGAATGTCTACTAATGAGGTTATAATTCACAGGCAGGATTGCCTTGCAGGATTTTTGGTTTTTTAATCCTCCTTACCCCAGCCCCTGCTCAGGTTGGGAAGCAGATAGCCATTGCCATTGCTGGAGATAGCCTGGTGTCTAGATTGGAAAGGGAAACCTGCAGGTAAAGGGCTCTGTGAAGAAGTAGTACAAGATAAAGAAGATGCAGGAGAATACCAAATGCAGATTTCTAGAAAAAAGGTGGAACCTGAGTTTTTTTCCCCAAGTTTACTTTAGGACAAATGGTGAGATCCTCTGAGCAAACAGAAACCTTCACTGAAGCTAAAGATGCCATTTCCCACATAGATTACATACAAATCATGAAATAAATTCTGAGCCATTCGAACAATGTTTTGTCACACTATTTCAACCATTTATTTGTAATACTGCTTATTTAGTGTGTCGGTCTTCATACTTTGTAAATAAAAAGGTTCTATTTAGCTCAAATGAAAATGGATGGGTAGGAATTACTTGACAAAGTTAAGAGAGTCCAAAACCATATGGTGCCCACTAAAAAGCAGTTTGTAGAGTGGGACTGGTGATATGAGCACTCAGCTGGAGGTACAAGGAACCATGATGGAAGAGGCAGCTGTCAGAGCTCCATGAAGGGATGGAGACCTGCAGGATGCCAGGCTGCATTACAGGGGGAAAGATTATTTTGGCAAGTGTCATCTGGTATGTAAAATCTATTGTGATAGTTGTACAGGTAATAATAAGAAAGTCTATAAATACTTAAAGGAAACTATAGTTATGAATATTAACCGGTTAATAAATTGTGGCAGAGAGTCTGACTAGGTATTTGATTAAATCATAAAAACTTCTGAAATGGAAGTATAGCACATATTATACATAGATTTCATTAAAGTGCATGGTACACAAATTCATACCTTTTACATATAAAACTTATTATTCAGTTAATGACAAAGTTTAACATGGGGAAGCTTTATGGGTACAATTGTTATTGCTAGATTGATCATTTTCAACAATAAATTGCTCACAGCAGACAGGCCCTCTGGCAGAAAAATGAAAAGCAAAATGCTAAGTTAGAAGACACAATTTCACTAGAGAGGGGTATATAGCTCTAGTTTGCCAGGATAAAACTGTAAAATGTACATCTGGACAAGATCACTGATTGATATACTCTTTCATAACTGCTGTGATGGGAAGAGCTGCTTTCCTCTTGAAAAGCACAGCGTCATGAAGTGGGATGACAGTGAAATATCTGGTCCACCATTTTTTTAAGATTGCAGTATATTAGCTGAGATAACTAACTTAGTTTTGATGTAGAAATAAATGGAAATTGATGATTCTTTCAATACCAGGCCACGCAAGTAATAACCGAGAGCAGTTTTAATTTGTGAGCTCTCTATATGTTCGTATGAAATAAATTGTTCTCTTTCCAGTGATGGGATGTTGCCATGCCAGAAGTCCTCACAGCTGGCAATTTCCATAGGGCTCAAGAATTTATTGTATACAGACACCACCTTTATCTGCATAGAGGTCCCATACACATCAGAAAGGTAGCATGTGGAAACGTCTTGAAATTGTGTGTTCTGTGCTTCTGTGGATATAGAGTATGTCATGGTTCAGAGCTGGTGTTTATCATAGCTTCTATAATTAGAAAATACAGATGTTTTCTTTATGTGTGTAATGTAAACTCTACGTAGCATAAATGCAGTAACAGTGAAGTGAAAGTTTCCAGCACATGATTTTTGCATGAGATTTTTAAGTGTCTGGATACCATTGTGGATATTTAAGTATTGTTTTCAAAAATCATCTATGAAAATAGCATAGCAAAGCATCTACAAGCAAAGCTGTTTCACTAAAGCGCAGTGTATCTCATCCTTTTCCTCCTGAAAAGATGAAATCTTCATTATTTCTACAGGTTTTCTGTAGAAGTAATGTATAAATGCTAAGAAGCAGCCTGTATAATTTGTTTTCATAACTCTGTATGTTAACAGAGAAATCTTGATCTCAACGGATATGGTTAATTGTGAGCTGGGGGAATGTTTCCTTGGTTTTATTAGTCCTGCAGATCATACTAGAGCAGGTTTTGGCTGCATAACAACCACATCTTCAATGGCTTCCCAAACAGAGGTGGCTTGCATCCAAGCTGCTCAATCTGTATGTGTCCATACAGGGGGTCTGTAAGGACTCAGACATGGTACCAGAGGGAGTCAGTAGTAGAATAAGACATTCAATCTAATACAGTTGAATTTGAAGCTGGTAACATAAATATCTGGATTGTGCTGTACCATTCCTGCCTTGATATGATTTGCACTCAGAAAAGAAGGACTCACATTGCTGCCTGTAGCCACTGAAGTGTAGCACAGAGATGTCCAAATTAGCTTTAAGCGTAACAGCTCAGGTGCTATACTGTACCCATTACAATTCAGAGACCCCAGCTTCTCAGCAGGGTTATTTAACTTGCAAGGACTCTGGGCTGCAGTCACTGTCAAACAGACATGCCTTAACTATTTCTCTTGAACTTAGCCTCTTTATATTAATGGATTTCACTGCTTGAGGTATTTTAATTGTGCTCTATTGCCAAAGGCTTTCTAATACCTTGATGATGTTTTATGTAGAAACAGAAGTTTCTGGTTGCTTGAAGACTGAGATGACATCCTGAGTAATTGCACAGCTTAGGAAGATGATATCTGAGCATATGCCTGACAATTTCACATTCACATTTGATAACCTCATAATTTATATGAATAATCTAGCAACACAACAAAAATGCCCCAGTGGCTCTGATGCATTTATTTTAAAAGGCAATTAGCATACTGACTTCCCGACATCCCCAGCTACCTACCCAGCTTTTAATACAAATGAATTAGATGCTGATAAATTAAAAAAACAGCTTGATGTGGTTGATCTCGTCTGAATTGTCCTTAGTAGGACTATTTTGCTAAGTGAGTTCTCCGTCTCTGTTGAAGCACAGTCAGTCTGTGGCGCTGGCAGTATTTGATGAGGTGACAATTTCAAGTCATACCTTTTGCATTATTTTAATGCAGACAGAACCTCAATCAGGTTCACAGGATTGTCCCAGAGTTGTGCCAGCACAGCTTGGAAGGCAGGGACAAGGTCTTTGCCACAGTGGTGGAAATGAGCTGGGGAAGCCAGCTGCCTAACATTGCCTAACATTCTGTACTGGAAAATTATATCTACATTGGCACACAGGACAATTCTTAGGAAAGAGTACATTCAAAATAAAGATTTGGGGAAGGATATCTTTTGCTGCTTTTTTTTTTTTTCACTTTCGGGAGAAAGCTTGGTCTGCAACATTGCCATCTTAAAGTCTGAAATAGAAGATAAACCCTGAGTAAATTTACGTGGAAAATACTAATTGCAGAGATGCTTTAATTCTCTCTTTCAGCCTTACTAGCACCATTGAGTAAAATGCACTTTCCCTTCCTGTATGATGTGGTCACAACTGTGTAGCTGAGCAGCATTCCCACTTGGATCACAACTTCATCAATCCCTGATACAACTACTATTAATTCATGCAATACGGATATTGCTCTTAGAAACCTATCTCATACACTCATTATATTTACATTATATGTACAAAGGCAACCACAAAAGCCAAAGGAATGCTGTATGGCAGGCTTGAAATTTTATTATTTACAGAGGTTCTGCCACTATGTAATTTCAGCTTTCACCTATCAATATCCATTGAAGGTACATGAGGATATGTACCGATAAGATCCTCAGAGAGCAGAAAACTGAAAGTCTGGCTCAAGTCAGAACTATATCAGTTTGCACCACCTCAAAATTTGATCCAGGTTTTGTGTTGTTCAAAAGCTTGCTTATTTCTCACTTGAATTCAGTGTTCACTGTTTGCAACATTACCATGTGCTGCTTTAAAGATAATGTGGTTGCCAGAAACAGTGAAGTATGTCTGCTCAAAAGAAAGAAGCAGCAGGAGCAGAGGAACCCTTAACCCACAAAAGATCATATTTTTCAGGGAAATATACTTAGTAATTAAAAACAAATGGAAAGATACGATGAAAACAAAGTATTAACACATCTGGCTGCTTAGAAATAAAATGTTTTCCTGGTTTTTTCCCCCTGCTATTTACCAGCAATTTTAAACCAAAAATTATTTCGTTTTAAATATATTTAGATGAATACTTGAGTTAATGCACTTGAAAGTAGATAACATAGCTGAGGCAAAAAAAAGTTATGATTTGCTTAGTGAAGAATTAGTGTCAAAAGAATGAAACGAGCCACAATATAAAAATTGACAATATAGTGTCGATTAACATGTGGAGTCTATTATTCTATATTCAGCTAAAAACTGCTTCATTTTTATATTTCTTCCAACTATCAAACACCATATTACACTACTGTGCGTTTCTTTTTTCTGGCACAAAAAATTAACAAACACCATTAAAAAGCACACACAAATGAGTCACAGATGCCCTAGAGATTTATGTCATCAATATATTTTAAAGAATTCTCTTTAGTCTTGCATTTTAAATTAAATTGTTGTTTTTCTCTGCTTAGAGATCAGGATGACTTTTCACATTACAAAACTACTCATGTCTGTCTGAACTATTCTAACAGCATTAATTCTTCCTCTGTGGTTTTTGAATATTTCAGTATCTCATTAACAGATTAAAAATACGGATTATTTTAAGCAGCTGTGAAGACTATGTCATACATTTTCCTTAACCTTTTGTAATTTGATATAGACATTATTATTTTTGAAAAAAATACTGTGAAACCAGTAAATTATCCTATACTCAGGATGCCACAGCCATCCTGATAAAGAGAGATTATGTATGAAAATCTGAAGCAGTAAACGCACATAACACATTTTTGACATTATTTCAGTCTACCCAATTATTTTTACAACTAAATTAATAAATTTAAGTACTGACACTTTTAAAAATTAGAATTTCTGTAAATCATAGGCTAACTTATCTGCTGACTACAGAAAGCTTCGCTAAAGCTTCTGTAGATATATTCAGCTGTACCAAAAGCCATTCACTATTGACAAAGCCTGTCAATTTTTTGTCATCTGGTGGACTACTTTCTGTTTAAAACTCTGTTCTGGGAGTGCAATAATGTGCAAAGCAGCAGAGGACTTTCCAGCTTTGTCTTCTATAAAATGCTCACCAAATGGTCAACTGGTAACAAAAACCTTTTTATTTCATAAGAGGGTTGAAGGGAGTGATCCAACATTGACCCATACCTGTCCACTGCTTCTGAAACAAAGTCAACTTCTAAAGAGTTATTCCAATTGTTTAATAAACAGATGTATTTTTCTAAAGGAAAGCAGGGCAACAAAAGGTAATTAGTAAATTTAGAAAATCTGAATTAATAAATAAAAATTTAACTGTCCTTGACCTAAAGTGGTCATAATCCAGTGTGGCTAATCTTTAGGGTTTCTAAAAAGCAAGTATACTGACTAGCTAGTTAACCAAATTGTTAAGGTCTGTCTACAGCAAGGAAGTGGACTATATTATAAAGGCACGTGCATCAGACATATATCCTCATGCCAAATATTTTACAGTATTATAGAACTAGAGAAGAGGGGAAAAAAGGTTCATTTGAAAAGAAACAGTTAATGGTGAATATGTGCAACAGACTGTACATACTACCAGTTAGTTACCATAAAATATGTAATCAAGAACAAATTTCATAACACATTGAGATGTTTAAATTTACAGAATTTTCCGAATGAAAAATATTTTTCCATATGTGACAAGCTCTTTGAATTTCAATAGTCTACAAGCCTCTCCTCAAGGTGCTTATTTTACATTTCTTGTTAAAGTAAATGGCCTTTGGCATTCTACAAAACAATTTAAATAATGCCAAGTAAAATCAGATAATTTTGTCATAGGTCCTGAACTGTGAGTTGTGCCCTTGGCTGAGAATTTCTTCCATGTAACTTGGAAAGAAATATTGTAGGTTTATAAGCCCCACTGAAAACTTGAAAATAATTTCCTCCTATTAACAAAAACTTTCTTTGTATTTAAATAGATATCATTAATACAATATTCATTGAAAAGTCTGTTTTACAGAATACACGAAGGGCCAGTCCAGTGCTATTTGAAATCTGTGTACATTATGAAGGGTAAAACCAGAGAAATCAGTCTTTCAAAGGTGTATACAATAACTTTTAAAAATCTGTGTTCTTTTATATGTCTCATAAAACAAGCCTATTTAAAATTAAAGCAAGACAATGTACAATAAGCTCTAAATTTACTTTGACTTGTTAAAATCCTCAAAATGTAATTTAACACTTAATGTCTTCAGCAGTTGGTGTTTGTGCTGAAGTTTTAAAATAGGCCAAGCCACAGATCAATGGGAGAAGTCATTAAGCAGACTGGAATTTTAATGAAGCAATATTTTGGTTTTGGCAGCAGTAGCTCCACTTGTAGGTGTAAAGAATATTCCTTCAATGAAATTATTTCAATATCTAGCTCATAAAATCTTATGAAATAATTGGAAATTATTTGCCAAAGATGCTCAGCAGTTAATGTGATGTCAATTTTCTTTAGAACCCAAAACAATCACTTGCTTTTTCAAGGAAGTATCCACATAAGGAAATACCCAACAGGCCAAATTGCTCTCAGTCATAAGAACATATATCCACAAGATCACCAATTTTAATATACTGATGTATCAGAGGAAAACATTTTGGCCAGGAACTTGGCTAGGATAATCCCACAAGCTCAAATCTGCTCATTTTAAACCATTGTTGCTGCTAGTCCTCTCCAAGTTAGAGTCTTCATTGGTAACCCAAACCATTTTAAACCATTTTCTGTGCCCCAAACCATTTTAAAAATAAATTCAGCTTTATAATAACATGTCTCTTCTATGCTCCCCCCACAGCTCACCAGATCTTCTCCCTTCCCCACAGGCGGTCTGGTTCCCATGGCAACAAAACCACCTTCATCTGCTGTTTTGTAGCCCACCACCACCACCTTGTGCCACCCCCACCCTGGCATGCCCTAAACATACTGAATGCGGAAACTCTGGCAAGTTTACTCATATTGTTAAAATTAACAGTCTGGGGGTAGAAGGATGTAAACTCAAACCTCCTCTCTCAGATGTATCTCACTGATAACTCTCCTGGAGCCTGAACAAACAAACAAATGCTAGAAATGCCAACCATGTGTCATGAAGTTACTTCTTCATGTAACCATGGCAAAGTGTAGGCAGCTAAGGAAAACTACCATCATTCTCAGTGATTTAAAATATCCTTATTGTCATCAGAGAAGGCAACTGATGGCCAAATAGGGTTTAGACCAACTGTGTGATTCAGGATCAGAGACAAAACTGGGGTTGGTATTTCTGTTTGCATTGAGCCTTCTCAGAAAATGTCAGTCTAATGAGGAAATTAAAAATTATGTTTCGTTTTTAGGTATGTCTCCTTTTCCTTTATCCTTCAGAGTCTAAAACTCCAGGCAGCCAGGACCATGGAATCAAAGTAAAAGGGACCCAGTACAGGTCCCTTTGCCCTCTCCTTAAATACAGTGCAGTAGATTGCTGTCACTGGCAGGCTTTTAGTTTCCTGGGCATTTCTACATAACTAAACCAATGAGATTACAGATTTGGGAAAATTTTCCTGGGAAGATTTTGCTGGTTAGCAGCCACGACTGTTATGAAATGTAATGGTAAACTAACAGTTACAGCATAATCTAAGTGTAAGTTCTTATGGCTGCTTGGAAATCTCCTACTAGCTCATCTGAGACATGATTTTTCTATAGCATTACTATTTCAATAACAGCATCTCCACACCAGTAGACAACTCTCATATGTTTTTCCTCTTTCTGTTGCAAGATGACCAAAGTATTTCTATATTATTTTTGTTTTAATAATTATCTTACTTGACATTGCTCTTATGTTACAGCTGCAAAGTAACATCGGTAAAGCAGGCAGCTATGCAACTTTGCAGGCCAGTAGGCAGAACTGAAATTGATGCACATCAGGGTTGTTTGGGGTTTTTTTTGACAGGAAGATGACTAAAGTAAAGACACGGGTGCCTAATGCTACTTGAGAAAATTGTGGTCTTTCTCTCATCTTTATTGAGTCACGCTGAATTGCAGAATGCATGGACATTTGGTTGTGTGGGCCCCTTTCAACGGCATTCTGAGAAGCTAAAATGGCTGAATGGCATCCATATGGTTGACAGCTTGATATGCCAACTAACAAGGTAAACATTTTGGCAGCAGATGAGGGCAAGAAACATATTTTGAATATAATTATTTCAACTTATTAATTTAGCAAGGGTAGGTAGCTATCAGCGTATGGTCTGTTTGTCTGGGAGAGAATAATTAACAATACGGCCCATTGGTTTTAATATGTGCAATACCTGAATAGTTTGGGGAGGTTGTCATCATGATAAGAACAAAAGCTGAGAACTGGAAATAGTAACGTGACTTACAGTGTGTTGAAATGTTAGTGAAAAAATCACCCAAGATACTAAGTACAAACAAGGATCCTAAAATTTTTCACCTTTTATCTCTATCAAGAGAGTGTTTCCCTAATATACAATTAAGTCCTTGTATAGATAGTTTGTTTCTATAACTCAAAATCAATCTTCATGCCTCAAATTTCTTCAATTATAAAAAAATCTTAAGCACTCTAAGGTCTTCCCTGCCCTGCTTTCTCACTCATAAACACACACACTCCATCTTCAATTACATCTTCAACTTGTAAACCAGAAAGTATTTTACAGACATACTAAATGGATAATTTTTAAGTCATTGCTCAACCTTCTTCCTCTCCTATCCCTTTTCTCCTGCTTCTCTAAAATCCCTGTGACTTAACCACAATTTATGAAAAAAAGAGGTGGAATTTTTGGGTGATGCCTATGACACAGAAATAGTAAAAGTACCCACAGGAATTATTATTATCTTTAGTATTTTATCAACACTGGGCTAGGGGCTGATCAACACTAACAATCACTCAAGAAAGATGACATGGAAATAAAACAAGAAGTTATAGAAGAAGTAAAAGTGATATATTCATTTTTCCATCTTATTTGCTTCATGGAATTATATCTTTCCATTTATTAGTCCTATCCCTAAATTATAATAAACTAGGAACCTGTAAATTAGAATACTTGACAGAGTGAGTTATATTTCCTCTTCCTCATACAACACTCTGTATCAAGGATCACTCATTTCTAGTGTAACAATCTTTCAATTCACAGTACTTTTTAAAAGGTCTGACTTTCAGCAAATATATTTTCCAATACATTTTTACATGTACAAGTAATTGCAGGCATAGTTCCACTCTACTCAGCAACCATTTTGAGGTCCATTTTAGAATAATCAGTTGTCTTACTGTTTATTGCATTTGCAATCAAATACTTAAATCCAAGTGACAGAGTTTCAGAGATCTGTCCCTAGATATCTGTTACTAACGAGCATATTAGTACCTTCAAGGGTACGTATGCCCAAGAGATGCCACAAGGATAATTAAAAGTTTTTTGGTATCAATGTGCTTGTCACTGTGCAGGAAGTCAATAGAATGGCATAACTGGTACTGCTTCAATGTGAATTTATGAAGGATTAGCTTTTAATTCAAAGCATAACTAGGGCATAAAAATACGGGTACAGAAAAAACGAGACAGAATGGTCAAGGTTGGAAAGTATCTGTGGACTTCATTTGGTCCAAATCCCCTGCTGGGGAAGGGTGGGAAGACAAGAAATCTCAGTTTTTTAAGCTCTAATAAACCAATCCTGCTTCCTAACAGAAGCCAAAAGCAGCCTGCCCTTTCAAACGAAAAGGTTATTCAAAGCCAAACATGAAGAATATTTCCTGTAACAGATGCCCTTTATAAATGTCTCTTCAACCATAATAGATAAGCATTGAAGGCAGTGGAAAAGTGGTTTAGGCTTACATTCAAAATAAATAATAATTATTTAATTTCTTGAGACATTTGTCATTTTCTTATTCTTTTAGACTTCATTCTGTGTCTCATACAACTTATTAAAGAAAAAATCAGTTACTTCTGAACCTTCACAAACCAAAATCTAAATGCAGTAAAATACCTAAGCACATGTCTAGACCCAATAAAAAGACACTCAGTAACTTTGCACATTTACACTTTCATGTTCCATACAGAAGGAACTATATGTGACACTTGTTAACAGTAATCAATGCCCAAATATACAGAAATGTATGTCTTCAGTAGAGCAGTTCAGTGTGGATAGTTATCAGCAATGTATAAGCAAAGAAGTAAGCTTGCTAAGCTGAACTTATCAAGCTCAACTTTGACTACGACAAATCAATAGAATTGAAGGAATCTTGGTCTTTGCAGAGCATGTCCTGTACCTTTAGGCAGCTGCTCTCAGCAGGCTCAGATACAGTTTAAAAAGCCCAAGCTCACACAAACAAAAGTAACATGGACAAGGGTAGTAGATATTTCTTGGAGACCTTCGTGAAGAATCATATAATTTTGCCACAATAATTATAAAACCATTAAATTCAAAATGTCACAGATATCAATGACTCAGCGGGATTCCTTCAGGAAACTTCATGAATGCCAGAACTTCAGTTATTGAGGTTTTTCATTTTTTCAAATTTTTAAAAGAAAAAAATTGAAGGAGTAAAATGCTTTATAAAAAAGGCAACCTACCCCTGAAAAGTTGTGTTCCTCTATGCTGGAAATTTCCACAATGGATTGGTTTGGACTTGTTTTTAGCCTGAGAAACACCAGGTAATTCTCTGAGATAGATTCTAGGTGTGTAAACATAAGGAACAATTGTGCAATAGCAAACTTCTACTTTCCCCTTAAGACTCCCTTTACAGGAGTTCTTGGTCAGTGGAGGTACACATTCATTCATTCCTGCGTAGGACACAGATATGGAAGTCTTTATAGTACAAGGAAATTTAAGTAACATAAATGCCACTATATATAAAGTCGTGACTATATAAGGCAAGTCACGACTGCTCATGTTTTGTTGTCAGTAAAGGACTATTCTAATGCTATTGTTCTGCTGAAAGATTTATTAAAACAAAAGTGAACCTGAAGCATCTCTAAAAATATGTGAGACTACCAAGATTGCTCCATTCCCACAAGTGCTCTGAGAGTCTTCTAGAAAAGTGAGCTAAAAGCTTAAACTGTCAAGTGCTAGTCTGAATTAATTTGTTAACCTAATTAAATTAGACTGCTTTCATGCCTGTGGTTAAATATTGAGCAAAAGAGAAATGTTTCTCTTCTATTCTGCCTATGGCATGCTTAAAGCAATTTTCAGGCAAGGTAAAGGCGTAAGTTTCTTTATAGCTTTCCCTTCTCATCCCTCCTGTCCTTCCTTCATAAAACAGTTCAGGGCAATTCATTTTTTTTCTACAGGAGCCTCACTGAGCTGGTCCCATGTCAGAATGTGAAGATAATGGAAAAAAGAACAATAAAAATGAATCTCCTCATTATAGTCCACTAGGGGGAAGTTTGCATTCGGAGATGCTTCCCAGCTTTCTCTTAGTTTGAAAAACAAGTAGATCTGTGTGTAAATCAGAACAAAAGAGGCCTGACTCTCTAAAGATTTGTGGCTCAACCCAAAAACCAGCTGCTAATGAACTAAGTAATCCCAAATTCTCTATCCTTCTCCCTGTCACTGTCCCCAACAACCTGCTATTACTTGCTTGCTATTGCCATTTGGCCAGTGACAGCAACTTTGTGGTTTATCCACCTGTGAGTTGGCCTGACCTAGAAAGGATTCATTTTTACCCAGTTTAGCAGGTGGCTCTGGTGACCACACAGCCTTGGGACTGCAACTGCTAGAGCAATGTAAGAGAGGAAGCAGCAATGCACAGGCTATTTTTTCCAGGGACAGCCTACTATTTTCTTGAGGTTAAGCTTAAAACTGTAAATGCATCTGAAGCTTCTGACCTTTTGTCAAATTTGAACATCAGCTAACAGACCAAAAACATGACGTGGAAGCTTCAGACACTATTTGGATGCAGAGAACACATCAGGCTAGCAACGCTATGTGCAAAAAAGATATTGCAGAATTTCTCAGATCATGATACTACAACCACGGGTGGTGGGTTGATGCTGGCTGGATGCCAGGTGCCACCAAAGCTGCCTTATTACTTCTCTCCTCAGCTGGACAAAGGAGAGAAAATATAGCAAAAAGCTCACAGGTCAAGATAAGGACAGGGAGAGACCACTCACCAATTACCATCACAGGCAAAACAGACTTGACTTGGGGAAATTAGCTTAACTTGTTACCAATCAAACCAGAGTAGAATAACAAGAAATGAACCCCAAATCTTAAATATCTCCTCCCCACCCCTCCCTTCTTCCCAGGTTCAACTTTACTCCCGATTTCTCTACCTCCTCCCCACCAAGCAGATGGGGAATGAGGCTTAGTTAGTTCATCACATAACTGCCACTCCTTCTTCCTCAGAGAAGGACTCCTCACACTCTTCCCCTGCTCCTGTGTGGGGTACCTCCCATGGGAGTCAGGGACAGGCTGCAGTTCTTCATGACCCTCGCCAGTGTGGGTACCACACAGGCTCACAAGTCCTGCCAATAGAAGCCACCCTCCACTACCAAAAACCTTGCCACGCAAAGCCAGTACACCAAGTAATTGATTTCCCTCAGGAATGAGGGCAGGAGCAAGTTCTAATTTTTGAATGGCTGTATTTAGCAATACTGAGCACATGAAAAGCCTGAATTTGGAATACTGTCAATTGCTTGACAGATAAAGGAAAAATATGCATTCATTAGGACTGAAAGCAAAGGCATGGAATTTCATATAAAACAGGAAAGAAATTAATTCTTTGGTCAACAAGTGTTTCTGAACTAGTTGGAACGGCTTGTGGAGCGGTTCTTTTCTTGCTCACTATAATCATAAGGCATTTTTATTTTCAGCAGATGTTGTTTAGTTGTTCCAAATCTCACTATTTTGAAACTGAGGGAAAAACAGCAACCTGTCTTCCAAAACTCTTAGACAAGTTTCAATGCCATGAATTTTGTGATTATTTATCTTTGGCTTTTCACTTTTGAATCAACAACTTACAGTTAGTTCAATATTTAAAGAATTTCCCTGCAAAGACAGACTGCAAGCTTTCTTACGGTGTTTACTTTTAATGAAAGCCAATGTTCTCTGCAATTTATCAATTCCAGCAGTTGAGCCTTTTCAGGACACATCCAAATCACAAAACTTATTCAGGTTGTCATCAAAGCTGAAAAGAACCTTTACAGTTTGGGTTTTTTTTAAAAATACTTGGTCTTATAAATGCTTCCACACAGAGTGAGTACAAGGTAACACCATCAAAGTTTTAGCAGCATTACAGTCAAATCTCAAGTAGCAGACTGAACCAATTACAAAGGCTACCCCAAAAGCTGGACTGCATTGGATATTGTGTTTATATCACTTATCAGAGAAAACTGATCCTTGAAATGGCTTTCATAACACCTGCATTTGCATATGAAATTAAGGCTTCTTTCAAAGTAACTCAAACATCATTGAAAATATCCTTCCTATATGAATTCTCTAAGCTGTTACACCTCATAAAGCTAGTATAATAATTAACTTTAATCCAGCTGTTTGGAATGGGGAAAGAAAAATTGCTATTGGCATTTTAAAACATTCTACGTGTTCCTTTCAAGCCCTATATATTGCTAAATGCCCAATCACTGTTGTAGGCAACCAGTTGGTAAAAATCACATGTGTGGAAGGGAACCCCAGCTCCAAACGTCTCTAATCCAGAGATGACTTTTAAAACCCTTATTGCTGAAATCTAGGTGTTTGGGTTTTGTTTTCTTCTAGAAACAATATTTTTTCCCCATTATAAGATGTGATGAGAAAATATATTCTAATTAAAAAGATATGCAACCTCTCCTCCCTCTCTTTCACAACATAACATAAACTTCACTTTCTGTTTGCTAAAAGACCATAAAATTTATATAAATACACAATAGTTAGGCTGAGCAAGATGGTATTTGAATTTAGCATATCCTACAGCTTTCCTGGACTTCAGCAATGTCAGTGACCTCTGTCAAGAGACAGCTAAACTAATTTTTCAGGGATCAAAGGTCATGTTTGAGATGTGCAGGTAAATGCATGCTAATAAACCACTCCTATGAGTACCCACTAATCACTCTTTGCTAAACATGAACTGAAAAACATCACTATATTTCCAACAGCATTTGAACACTTTGTACCTGCTAGTATTTCATCGACCAGCTTTTAAAAATGTAAAAGATGTCAAGTAGTCACCAGGGGGAGCTTTTCTGGCTTCAGTAATAGAAGCCAACCCAACAAAGGGAAATACTTGAATATTAACATAATTTAACACAGGCTGTTGCAGGGTTCAACGTGCAATCCAGGTTTCACTCTTTCACTCTGACCTTTGTATAAATAACCAAAGGTATGTGTGGGAAATCAAATTTAATTTCCTTTTTTCCTTCCTGTAAAAGGAAAAAGCACATTGTATTGAGTGTTTGTCTAATTCACCTCTTAAAATTTTTAGAAGCAGTGCTATGATAAATGGTGCTTGTATATCAAAAAGCTATAACGTAAATGACTGAGATTGCAGTGGCAACATCTTGGTTCCTCAATTAACATAAATCCTGGGTAAAATTCTGACAAATCCCAAAAGGGGAGAAGAGGTATGCAAAGGTAGAGAAGAGCATTCTCTTTGCCAAGAGTGATCTTGGGACAGCTGTGCACAAGAAGTAACTGGAATGATTACTACACATGCCCATCCCACTGGTGAAGTGAGGCAGTTTAATCTCTGCTAAAGGCACTGTTGGCTGACGTTTATGACTTTACAGCATAAATGTTAAATGCTGCAATTACATTTTATGCTGTTTATAATTCTTGTGTATTGCTTTAGCTTTCTGCTCTAATTCTTATATCTGTAGCTTCATTTTGTTTTTACAGACAAGGCTATTAGTTGCATTTTCAAAAATGTTTCAGTTATTCAAGTCCGTCTCTAGAAAAGCCCTATACCAAATAGCAATCATGACTCTATTGTTGTTCCCTCTGCCTTACAAGAAAACCCCAAATCTACTAGACAGTAATTCCACAAGGGCTTCTGGGGTTACTGCTATAACTGAACATGATCTTGATCTTCTACTTTCCAGAATGTTTGGGTTTGTTACTGTACAAGAGGTTACACAAAGCCCTTTAATAGCAGTTATGTGCACTGCCTGAAGACAGTATGATAGATGTCCTAAAGAACAGAAATCAACAAGGTTAAAAATTCTATAGCAAATTGGAACGTACCTGCACACAAGCTGAAGAGAACATAACAGTATGGGCAATATGTAAAAAGCTTATTAATACAAGGTTTTTCCAGTCAACAAATAAATTAGAAGGCACAGACCAATATAAGTTAAGTCTCTGTCAAGATCGCCAGGAAGATAATAAAAAATAATCCTGCACCCGTAATAAAAAGGTAAGCAATAGAGATACAGAGCATGAAAGCTCTCAGATCAAAGATTTATCCCCAGGAACAGCAATAAAACTAGCTACTGCAATTTAATTATGAAAGGGAAACGTCTTGGACAACAAATTTACAGGGAGGTTCCAACACACAAATTAAGATACAGTACTTTGTATCTCATAGAATTATCCCTACTCACAATAAATCAATAGAATATGAACTTCATGCAAAGCCCAGCAAAGCTAAACAGCTACTGCTGCCTTCCTGAGGCTGCAAAGCAAGTCCCTAACCTTTATTTACACTCAGAGGAAAAGGAGCAGATGCACTTTTTTCTCCTATCATCTTCTCAAATAATAAAGGACTGCATATAAAAGAACTACTGGCTTCTCTTTTCCAAAAATCAAGTTAAGGAAAACAACTGTGGCATAAAAAGCAAGGATATCTCAAAAAATCTACAAACTGTACTGGAAGCTGCACAGGGTGGTAGTGCATTTTCTTTTTAGAGTTTAGAAATGGTGTTTCTTTTTCTGAAACTTTCACTCTAACTCTTAGGTTTTTATTCCATGAATAGCACAATTAAGAAGTGTTGGATTTCAGAATTCTGCATAAAAATTTGGATTCTCACCCACTCCTTTTGTGACTTCTTCATAGGTGTTCTCAGGGGGTATAAAATAGAAAGATGTGTACCATGAAGGAAATCTAAGGCTTTCTGGAAAACTTAAGAATGCAAAGGCCTGATGCTGCTCCCTGTTGCCTGTAAGGAAAAAATCCATTAACTTCCACTGTCTTTGAAATCAGACCTAAAGTGAAGAATAATTTGTTTATATATTACTGCTGATCTCCAAGAGCTTAAAACCAATCAAAGAGAAAAAAAATAATAATCTATACTTAGAAATAAAAGCCTTATTAAGCAAAGCATTGATGGAAAAGGGCTAACAAATCCCAGCTTAATAAAATAGGTGTTTATTAACAGGTTCTGATTTTGCAATCTTTCCTTGAACACAATCCTGCCTGAGTACAGCTTAACTATTTCCTGAAATCTGACTGGGTTTGAGCATATGCTTAAGTGGAGTGCTGACACGGACCTTGGGGATGTCTAAATAGGATTTATTGGGGAACAATACATTTAGTTAGCATCTGCTGAAGAAAGATAGCTGTGTGCCGTGGAACACATTGTATTATGACACAGGAGAGGCTTTGCATGGTGTGTTGGTTGTTTTCCCTCCATTCAAATCTTACTAAGTTTTCACATTAAACAATTCCCTTATCCAGTTTAAAGTGATGTAGTACAAGTGGAAAGCAAGCCAGTGTCTTCAGCCCCAAGTGAGGTGCGGTGAGGAAAGCAGAATGGCTGTGCAGGTTTTAACTGCACCACAACAGACTCTTTTAGCTACTCTCTATATTCTATAATTATCCCTTATGCTATCATTCTAATTATCCAGATAGATGTCCTCTGTTGACAAGCACCTATAATCATACAGCTTAATTAAAACATAACTGAAATACCTGTGGTGATAAAAATAACTCTAGGAAAAAAAAAAGAAAAAGATTAAACTTTGCGTATAAAGAAAGCTAGACTTCACATTCATTACTAGAACCTGTGTTTGCCTTCTTGCGTCCTCGCAGAAGAGTTTCTCTTGGTGCTCTGCAAGTTAAGCATATATTTGTACTCAGCTGGCACAAAGAATTTGTAATAACACTGCTATTCTCTTATTAGTAGATAAAACCTTTTATTTACTGACATGCATCACATATGTGCAAATTAGTCAAAAACTGGCGAAACCAAGCAGTTCAGAGCAGTAGTACTTCAGAGATGCTTTGTGCAAGGTATCTACTGACCATCCAGGGAGGATAACTGTGGAGAAGCTGGCCTAGGGCTGTCCAAAGTGCTGAGTCTGAGAAATGTGTTTATACCACAACTGTCCTTTCAGAAAACAGGCTGTATACTAAGAGCAGATAACAACTTTCAGGATAAAATAATAAATAGCAAAATTCAAAAGCAACCTTTGTATCTTCCTAAAGTGACACCAACTTTTCAAGGTAGCTGAGACTACTGGAAGAGAAATGGTGTGCTATCTGTGAACACAGGGGGGTGATGCTTCTCCTCAGCCCTGCTGAGAGCACATCAGGAGCGCTGTGTCGAGCTCCGTGCTCCCCAGTACATGATGAGGAAATACTGGTTCAAGTCCAGCAAAACACCACAAAGCTGACTAAGGGATTCTCATATGAGGAGAGGCTAAGAGAGCTGGGACTGCTCAGCAACCTGCTCAGCTGCTGTAAGTCATAATTTTTATCAGTTGATCATGTTTCCTATGCATCCTGAAGAGGTATCTTTAAGTTACGGAATACAATAAAACTTACTATAAATTTAAGAAAAGAGACAGGTAGAGTTTCCAGAAATTAGTGCAGTATATTTTTTATGCAATTTAATTTGTTCTATTAATTTTCAAATCGTTGTTTAGCTCTCCACTATTATATGCATCTGTGAAACTGAGAGGATCACATGCAGTGCCTTTTCCACTTAAATTATTCAAATTCAGGATTGAATTATAAGCCCCTTGAAAATAAAGAATAATTTAATACACTAGCAGGAACATTATAGGTTAAATTTATGAATATGTATCCTTATAATTTGTTTTATTTCACATGTAGGCTGGCATGGGTTTTAAAAGCTATTATAAGATATTAGAAATTTAAATGAAATATTAATTAGAAAGAAATTACTGAATTTAGCAGCAGAGAGATATGGACAACAGTGTGCTTAAGATTTTTTTTCTAAACCACAAGAGAAAAAGAGACTGATGGTGCCATCTGTTGGTCAATTTAAATGACGTTGGACATCATTTAATGGAGGTTTGTGGCATAAGGTATTACCTATTACACTTAATGTAATATCAGCAGAGTATTAGTAATTATAGTATTAACAAGTAACCACCTGAATAGTCTTAATAGCGAACCTTACTGTACTCAGTTCACAGTAGCACATTGTGGCATGAAACGCCACAATACACAGCCAAGGATTGAGGTTCTGCTCAAACATGCACAGTTGACCTTAAGAAACTTTTAACACTGGATTTTTTTTGTTGTTGATGATGCATTATGTATAATACATACTGGAAGACAGTTGTTCAGAGTGGGGCTTTGTTACTGTTTTAGTGTGGAGCAGAAGAGCACTTGAACCAAATGTCCTGATCGTCCCTGCTAACTGCACACAGGTTCAGTCAGTTGAATGGCAGCACATTTTAACTACAGAAAGAGGTTCTGAAATGGCATTTGATGATGCTCCAGCTCACAGGACACAGTATTGACTCTTTCAAAGTTCTGCATGCACTGCTGTTTTCCCCACATTCCCAGGTCTGCGTACTTTGCCCAGGACCACAGCTTCCTGCCAACTGAGGACACAGGAGTGTTTGGACAAGGACTTACAGACTGTCAGTGTCCATCGGACAACAGGACATCTAGGATGGAGAGAGCCATTTCTTGAGAGGGGGGACAAAAGGGGGAGGGCGCTTCCCAGAGTAGTTACTAAAGCAGCAGAAGAAAGAAACATTCCCCCAGCACTTCTGTTTGTTCAGTGACAACACAGCCTCAGAAGGTGGTTGAACAGTAGGCACCATGGTACCATTTGTAAAGATGCAGGGACAGAAGTATGGCAAGAACAAGGAGAAACAGAAATAAAACTTGTTTTATATGGGTATACAACCCACATGCATATATATACTTACAGGCAAACATAATTCCTCTCTGAATCCTTACACAAAAATGAAAAGATTAAATAGCTAATGAATATGCTGGTAGCAAGTAGGAACAGTAATAGGCTTAGACAAGACGCAGGGCAACAGCATGATAAGAAGACAGACTGAGGGTCTTTTAAAGATTTAACATCAAGGACACTACTTTTGAAATACATTTACATATTTAGATTTATCTTTTGTCCCTGTTCTCTTTTTCTGTTCAGAGCTAATTTTTGCAACAAAGCCATTGACTAAGGTGGGGGGTGACGTTGTGGGGGGGGAGTAGGGGAATGAACCAGACACTAACGGATTATGAGTTTCATATCCACTCACAAAAAAACCCAGATTGATGCTTAAGAACAATAATGTTTCAGTGACTATTAGCAGGCTTGTCCATATATAATGAAGTCCTTGCAAGGAGAGGAAACCACTCTATAAAACTTTCTCTTCACTGCACATATTTTGGGTTGAGAATTAAAAACACTGTCATATCTCAGGATTATTTACTCCATATACATATGATCTCTTGCACATGAAACTGTCAATGTAATCTATTTATTCCAAACAGTACAAGAGAGTACAGCAGCATGTTACACTCCACAACAGCTTTTAGTTAGATTGTCTAAGAACATAATTGACTGTACAAGTATTTGCATGGTTTCACTGAATTCAGTTTGCTTTCAGCAAAGATCTGAGTTTTTACATTTACCATAGCAAAGATATGCTTTTTTACTAAATATTTATTTTCTTTTTAATGTATTTAAAAAAGGAGTAGCATAACGGGGGGAGGAGGGGTAGAGAAAGAGCTTTGGGCACTTGGTTTTTCCAAAATGTTGGCAGTTATAATTGGAAAGTGTATTGAAAATGCTGCCAATCACCTTAATAGATAAAAAAATCTCATATACTTCCAGAGGAACAGAGATGCTCCTGAGGGACAGCAGGAGACGGCTTGACTGTTTTTGATAAGAAGTTTCCTTTGGAAAAGAAATTTCAGACTACATCATAATTTCATTAACACTCCATGTCTTCTCCCAATCATTCTACTGTATCTGCAAATTGCTACAGAACAAACCTTTTTTCTTCTATTACACAGGAAAACATTAAAAATTAATACCCTCTGAATGAAAGCACTTTAAGAATTTCAAAAACTTCCCCGAGGTGGAGACAAACAAGCACAGCAGTCAAAAAATGAGTAGTAAGAACAGCCTGTATAAATTTCACTATTTCTTTATAAATTTTCTCTCTGATCTGCGGTGTAAGATGGTTTCAAATCTTTGTCTGATATTCACTTCTCCAATGCCTACAGGATATTTTGTCACCAACTATAGAAACATCCTATCTTTTCTTGCATCTCTGCATATACTGAAACATGAGATATTAGAGTCAAATGATGTTACAGATATTATTACAGTATTTTTTATTGCCAGACCTTCCACCCATATTGGTATGTTTTCCAAAACAAATACTATAGAAGACAGGGAAAGAAATGGATAATTTGCTGACGTCACCCAACTCAAACAGTAGGAGTTGAATCCAGTAAAATGGCAATGTTGAACCCTGAATAGAGTAACTGTTAATTTTTTCAGAAGGGCAAGAGTCTAACTAGGTATGTAGCACAGTCCCGACTTAAAAGATAGTTTTCTATAAGCCCTTCTGACAGCTAGCCCAAGCTGCATTCATCAGTAAAAGCAAGCCATGGCACACACTGCTCTATTTTCAGCTTCTGTAATCCTGTCTCAAGCCTTTGGTGCACATCAAGAAGAAAAGCGCATTTATATGCCAGACTGACATGTCATACAGTAAAACATTGTGCTGAGCTGTCATTCTTCATGTAAAAAAAATGAAATACAAGATTTACTATTGCCTTCCTTAGTGAACTAGAAGAGCAATTGCAAGAGCGGGTAGCTAACTATTTTGACTTAACCATTATCTAATAAACTCATATAAAATCCATTTTGCATAATTAAATCTTCATTACAATGGCACTGAGTAAAACTGCAGACCAAAACGGGGCTCCAGTGTTCGATACCTGAAAATGCCTGGCTGGAGAAGTTACCGAGGATTACAGACGTTATCAAGGATCGCATAAAACTGGCAAGTAATAGGCAATGTATTTGCTTTCTAACAACAGCACACAACACAACTGCAGACTAACACGTTCCTGAGCTCAGAGAGAAGTTGCTTGGCTACAAATTAACAAATGGCAAATGCACACATATATAGAAAGCGACCCATAGAATGCAATCCTCCCTCTCCAATGGCAGTTTGGGTGCCATCAGCTTAGTTTAAAATTTAATTAGATTTTACTGTAACAAATAACATAGATTGTGCTACAGCGTGCATACATGAGTACTGCTGCCAAGGCAGCTAATAAAATATAATGTCTCTTCACAATTTAGATAACCACAAATCTGCCCTTTTCTTTTAGCCAAAAACCACTCATAAAACTCAGAATGATCGGTTGTTTTAAGTTGATGAAACAGTCAAGATAATTGAGGAAACAGGTAATTTCTCTCACAGATGAAAAAAAGATACAATGACCATCCCTCAACCACGAAACCCTATTTATTATTTCTTAGGATATTTGCACAAATTCTGGAATGCATCTTTATGGTGCAATTCTTTTTGACCCTGCCATTGTATTCTCTTTCATGCAGTGTTTTGAAACATGCATGTTAGACACCTTTGTGCTCTACATAAATACATAGGGTATTTATGGAAAATTTTAACTGCAAGCCATAAATTAATTGATAATGGTAGGCTGTAACATCAAGAGACAAAAACAAGCCTCCATGAAACACTGACTTCCCAAGGAAGTTAATGACACCCCTTTATACAAGACACCAACCTATCAGAGATAATACTTTTATCCTGAAAAAGATTGCTTAGAAAACCTATGGAGTTTTTTCATATGTTTAGTTTCCTCACTGTGACTGTAGGGGCTATGTGAACAAGAAAAGGAATTAATCTGGATGTGTTGTCCGGACGTAAAACTGGACCTTTTACCTTTATGGTAAGGAAAAGCTTTGTTTCAGATTCACGTATCCTCATTGAAATAGTTTCATTTTGCATATATTCTGAAGTTCTCATTCTTCAAATGCCATATTGATCCATTACATAAGGGCAATACTTCCCAGATAATATTGTCTACTTTTATGTCTCTACTTCAAAGTACACATTTTTATTGTCCACTAAATTCTAAAGTAATATATTCTTCCTTCAGATAATTGTTTAAGAAATCTTGCATCTAGTTGCAAGCAGGCATATAACAACTGTTTGATGCAACTTATATCAACAAGGATATTTTATATGCTAATGAGAAAGCTTTTTTTGGTAATATAATCAGTTGTAAATGGAGGACAACATCACAATACAAATAATTCTAAATTTATCCAGCTAATCGGTATTTTATGTTTAAAAAATATTATTTCTTCAAATATAATGTTTGGGTTATTTTATTGAATGAATATAGCAAAGTTGCAGTTAGGTTTGGTTGCTTGGAGTTGTTTTTTTGTTCATTGCATTAAAACTTTTCTGGAGCTGAATTAATGTCTCAGGTGAAGTAAAACTCCAAAGATGCTCTCACATTTTCCTGACCAAAAGACAACAACAAAGGAACTAGAAAGTCAAAGAGTTGTGACCTTCCCACATGTTCTTGAGCTGCAGTCACCAGTAAAACCATTCTATGACACCTTTAAGCCTAAGAAAATATGACAGTGGTACTTGAACTGAAGCTGTATTGAAAGAAATGGTCTTCTACCTCCTAGAAGACCTTGAATCAGAAGCATGTACGTTTGTCTCAACATAGATATTTCTGCAATATGACTAAGATTTCAGGGACAATTGTGAGACGGGATTTCTAAAAGCACAAGAGAATTATTTATCAGCAATTTTTATTTATTTTAAGCAAACTGAAGTTCTGCTAAAACTTAAAACGCTAGTATGTTGTCATGGCACAGACCAGCTTGTTCAGGCTATGTTTCCTGAGACAAAGATGTGAATTGACCTTGTTAAAAGGCAAAAAACAGCAGAATTTAATTTGAATGCAAGTGTGTTAATACCAGTTGGTTGGTTGTTTCAGTATGAGACTCTGAGGAGCTGTTTTTAAGCAACAAAGTTTAAATACTTTTGTTAGGTTTACAGGCGGTAACTCAGATCATTACCTTTTCCCATTGATGCACTGCTACTGATAGAACTGGATTCACTAGCGCTTAAACAGAAATTCCTTTAGTAACACTTAAGCTGATTTAGTTACTTCTAATATGCTCCTACATAGTTGAGTACAGCTATTTCACTTTAGTAAAAGTATTCCTCCAGATACACATGTTTTTGCCCTACTACAAACAGGAACATTTTAGCATTTGTCAACTCTGGTTTGCTGAGATGATTAACAACTTCTATAATCACACTTGGGGCTGATAGATGTCTACACAGAACTGCTTTTCCTTAGTGGAACAGAAAACACTAAGAATTACCCAGTAAAAAAAGCTTTGAACCATTGACTGGATAAAAATCGCAGACCATGAGCAAGTAGGAATAAACAGACAAGAATACAATAAAACTCAAATATCATACAGGTAGTTTCTGTGACTATATTTAGCAAGAGAGTGACAAGAAACCACCATTTTTTCCTGCAGTAGTTCCCATTATTCCTGCCCCAACATTAACACCCTTTTAGGGGTACTGATAACTTTAATATGAAAACCTAGGTCCAAAAAGCCCAGTTCAAAAATATGTGAGATTCTTTGTTTTTCAATTAGCTGTGGAAAAGTGAAAATTACAAATGAAATTTAGGATTTTTTTTAATTTACAGAAGAATTCTAAAGAATAAAATATTCACAAAACAACCCCTCACAGTTTTCCAGATGTACTCATTTACAGAGGATTCGCCAAGTAACCAGAAGGACAAGAGTCTCTTCCAACTTCCACCAATCTAAATTAGGACAACTGAAATTAAACTGAATGACAGCATTGTAACAATGGCATAAACGACAAAGGGTGTTAATTTTATTGCCTACAGCTTTCAGAAAACTGTAGAGAATACAAAAAAANTGTGTGAAAAGCCTTGCATAATACTTCATCTTCCCTCCCAGTCGAGGGTGCAATCTCGGCAGTGCTCTGAGAAGTGAGCTGCACATCATCTATTATTCCAGCACTTTAGAAAATACATCTTGAAACACACAATATCTGAAATGCTAGTGATTAAAACAGAAAACTGTTTTGACCAGATGTCTCTGTGCATTTTTCTAGGAAGGCTAACTCTAGGCAAATAACTCTCTTTCAAGCTGGGTGAAGGTACCACAAGGGTTAAGAAAAAGTTTAACAGCCATGTTATATTGGAGCAATCATTGTAATGCCAGTGCTCTGGGCAATGACAATCTGTTAGCTCTTTTCTAAATCCACTACAAGCATTTGTAATGCAAATGTCAGCATGCTGAATATATGGCACTGTTTCTACACTCATTCATACCAGGGAGGGGAAAGGCAGAATCGTGTCTCTCTCCCGTTCCCATAGCAGATTGCTCGCTTTAACTCGTTTACTTCACTGTGCTTTTTCTAATCTAGTTTTAAATGTCATTAAGCACAGACATTGTTGTTCAGAACTGGTTATAGTATTTGTTAGCCTTTTCTCTCCTTCCCAGAATACAGCTGATTGATATATACAATGAATAGGCTCAATTCCCCTTTCATATGGTTATTAATGCACTTTTGTTGAGCTGTTTTGGTGGCACCCCCAGTTTAGGGTTCTGTAAACAATCTTCGTTTTTAGAAAATAGGAGCAGGTTAAAGGCCAGGTGTTTTCGGAAATTTATGGCTCAATTCCATTGAAATCTCTACACTTGGTAAAGTACTCAGAAAGTCTGGGAAATTGAGTTTCCGACTGAGAAAGGTTCAAAGTTAAAGAAGAATGGTATGAAGGGAAATGAGACTTGTTTGATGTTACCATTCAGTTAGCTGCAGATAATATAGAGATAAATAATATACATGTAGCTTTTTGTGTGCATGTGTACACCACCACCCTATAGCACCAGTTTACGTTTGGAAATCACCATAAGAATTTTAACACAGAAGTGTGAATACCTGCAAAGGCAATTTAAGCTCACTGCAGAGCTTATTTTTCTGACTGACTTTTCATGGACTTGTTAGAAACAGGCCTTAAGTTTGTTGAGGGTTCTGTAGAACAAGTTGTAAATTGTTAATTTAGAATATCTATTTTTTTTCTTACAAAAATCACTCCAGTGACAGCCCACCATACAGGTGAACAGAAAGACATTTTGCTGCTTTCCATTGCCTTTGATTAAAATAAACAAACTAACAAACCTGCCAGGAACAAAAGGAGTGAAACTGGCTACTTATCTTGGAAGAAATTTGCAGTGAGAAATATATCACACAGTATAGTAGCCGCATTCAGTAGTTTAAATAAGGTCTTATGGCTCAACACACAGATGAAGAACTGAATATTTGATTTCTTTTTCCTTCCATTCAAATGCATATGTGAAAACAAAACCCTCACCAAATACTCAAGACGACACTAAGTTCTGCCACAGTAGACACCTCTGTCAGACCAGGAGGTATGAATTGGAATTTTAGGGGGTTTTTTGGCACAAGTGCTGAAACACAGTAGAGTTCAAGGCTTCTCACCTCTAGATCTACAGAGAAAAATAAATAGTGATAATTAATGTACTTAAAAGTTACTCTGGAGCACCTGCCATGACACACATGCTAGCTGAAGGGCATATGAGAAGATGTTAAATGATCTGCATGGAAGCTGAACTTCCATATAGTTAAGATGCCTACAGAAGACATGCAGAGAACGTTAGAGAATACAGTATAGGCAAGAAAAGCAGAGAACTGCTCATGCCCAGTCCCAATGTTCAGTAGCAGAAGAAATTCTCATGCCAGCTAGTGTAAAGCAGTAGAACCTTGCAATCCCCGTGAATTAGTATGGGTTCTTTAGACTGTGCACTATATAACTCAAAAGCAACACAGCAATGAAAAGTAGGGAGCTTTAGCTGATACACTAATCTATGCTACTACTGAATGTTGTTAAGTTTTATTTCTATCCCCATGCATTTACTTATTCAATAAATCACTGCTTTTAAACATGAAGACATATGAACACATTTTCAACAGCATCTAGCACCAAAGCTATTATCAGAATCTGAAGCATTTGATAGCAAAGCCTACAGTTAGTTAGATACAATCTTCTAACATGGACATCCTTAGAGCAGCAAAAAGTTCCCACTTTCTTGTCAAATTAGGAATAACCAAGTATCTACATTCACACCATAGGACTGTTTGTGTTCATACAGTAAATTAGCAACTTGAATACAGACAATCTTGTGCAACTGAACATCAACTGCCCTAATAGGCTCATACCCCTAAATCAAGAAGATTATTTTGAAAATCCAACACTTCATGTAATGGCCTTGATTAAATGAAGCACTATTTCTCCAATTCTCTCATTTGCTATCAATGACCCATGGAAACCATCTTGGTTTTGTTCAAACTAAACCCCAAGCTTGCAAGATTCAGAACCCTTTACATACCTGGCTATAAAAGAGAGATCCTGAAAACCAATCAAACTAGTGGACTGCCATTCTATAACATGGTCCAGAGCAAGACATTTAACTTTGTATTTTATAGAGTAAAATAGCTGGACAGCTAAAAACTACCTCAGAGGCAAAGACATTTTAGGATTGTTGTCATGTGGCAGCTTCCCTTATTGCACTCCTAAATGTATAAATCAATTCAATTTGTAATGGAAACTAAAATTATTAATACATAAAAAAGGCAAGGTTCACATTTGTTCCCCATAGGTAATTATTTAAATACATTATCATGATTTCTCAGGGTGGGGAGATGTTATAGATGATACTATTGCATTTGGCATACCAATGAAAGGGAAGTCCTATTGAAGGACTGACTCTCCTTAATGCCCTTATTCTCCCTTCATTATGCCATCGATGTCCCATGACAACAACATTAATTTGACATGGATGAGTTATGACTCACTGTTTCTTGCACAAGTCTCAAGAAGCCCAAGGCAGGGTTTTCTACTTTGGGTATTGGGGCCAGAAAGACCATGCATAAAACCAGTGCAGTAGAAGGAGCAATTAAGCTACAGGTTGTTTTGCTGTAAGCAGCTAACCAGCTGTGCCTAATAAATTATTTGATTATACAACATCGTATCATTTTGACATCCATTATAACCATGCATAAAACTAACATTCAGTGATTTTGCGTATTTGCTTGTGTGATTATAACATTAATTCCTCCTGGCACTTATTAGCGCTCCCTGGCAATCCAGCACCATTGGATTTTCCATGCAAATGGTCAGCTTGTTCACAGAATGTCAAAACCATGGACTAAAAACAATACAACAGTCCTGAGAAGGAAGTGGGAAAGGATTGCTATTCCTATTTGCCGATAAGAAACAGACCTGTGCAGAGCTACTCACACGCAGAGAAGAAATGAATAAATGAGTGAAAGTGAGCATGTATACATCATATATGCATATAGATATGCAATGGACATACACACATGTACGTACACACACACAAAACACAATTCAGCAGAAATATCCAAGAAAATACTAAACTATAAGCCACAGATATATAAATATTTTTAAATAAGTAGAATACCGTGCTAATGCACACACTCTGTTCCTGGTATCTGCACCACCTTTCTCAGCACCTCTTCATTACCTCCACATACATCACTTCAAGCCTGGGAGTTGTAGCTATGGACACTGCATTTCCCAGTCCCACACTGACTCTGTATTACCTTGCCTTCTCACAGAAGAAAGGTAAATTTGCTGTGATAAAAAAGCCAGAAGATGAGGTTTTGCACAAATTTGGATTCAAAAATCACTGTGAAACAGACTTCACAAACACTGCAAGTTCCACTTGACTACATCTATTTCCTCATGCTGGCAACATGAGTCCTTTTCATAGAGGAGAGCCATCTTCTCATGTGACCGCAAAGAAACACAAATGGCTGTAACTATTCTCTGTTTAAAAGTTTCAGTCCCTCAGTGAGGACCCAGAAACTGTTAAGATGACTCGGAGGACCATCACATATAACGTGTAACCAGACAGTGAACTAAGCATTTCTCTAAAAAAAAAAAAAAAAATTCAGTCAGCAATGCATAAACTATTAAATGGAAGATTACGAATAACAAATAGATGAATGTAAATTCAGTACTCCATGGATAATACATGTACAGAAATGCTAATTTTTCAGACTAAATTATTCACAACAAATGAGTCAATCAGCCCTATTCCCTCACAGGCCACTATTTCTGGAAGCTATTTATAAGTGACATAAAATTGGTGTGCTTGTATCATCTATTTCTGTACAAGAGGAAAGTGTGTGATAATCCTCTTTCTATTCCCTTTATTAAGGCATTCCATGAACATGAATGACAACAACAAACACAGGAACCAACTGTAATTGATACTGCAGTGAGAACTAAATTGCAAATTGGTAGATTTGGCTAACATTACAAATTTCAGTAGTTCTGATCAGACACTTTTGTTATTAAGTGATGTAGTCAGCAGAACTCTGAACAAGACAGTCCATTTTGGAATTCTGTTACCGTCATGTAAAATACCATTGTACAGGGACTATTCCTAAAACAAAAATATCTATCATTCCTAGGCACAGCTATAATTGTAAACCACTATTGCAGAAAAGCCACATCAAGCAGAGTTGCTGTTCCCTGACTTCCCAGCCAGGTGTATTTTCCACAACCACAGGATACCCTCCTGCTTGGAGGGACTTACCTCTCCTAAGCAGCAGAGAGAAAAATGCAGTTGAATTTCTCTCTCCTCTGCTCTACAGAACAACATTTCAGCATACTACCGATTGCTGCATATTATACAAACCAACAAAACCACGGGCAGTCATCAAGTATTACTTCTCAGCAGAAGAGACGTATCTCTGGTCCATTTCCAAAACGGATAAAAGGACTTTTCTGCTGAAAAATGGATCAAGCACTTGCATATAGGTTCAGAAGAACTTTGCTGAACTTGGATATCAAAACCACCTGTGCTTCATGCTCTCCCTGTAACATTGGATCAAGATCCATAATTGTCACATGCACATTTTTGGCAACTATAGTCATATCAGAATTAAGGAGTAAGTGACCTTAGTGGTACTATTTTACGAGCAAGCAGTTGCTAAATTGACCACTTCAACAACTGGATACAAGTTGAGAAAAGAGAGCCACATTTTTCCAGATACAATTTAAAAGTTAAACTAGACAAGTCCCCTGACTAAGAATCTAATCAGATCCAAAGGCGCAGCTCAGAAGTCTTGAAGTTGTATGAGCAAAAGAGAGGGTGTTCAACATCACTTCCAGCAGTGACAGCTGAGTCTTCGCAGAAGGCTATAGACACTTGCACGTGGATCCCAGCTACCTCATTTACCAATGAAACATCCCAATTAACGTATAAAGGGATTACCCATATGAATTCTCACTGAAATTAATGTAGCCAAATGTCTTTCCTGGCTTTGTAGAATTGAATCCTCATTTACACATGACTGATCTCTCACCCTCACCCCATCCCTAGAAATGGCATAAGTTTTAGCCTAGCCGTATAAAGTGAGGACGGCATTAACAAGTTAAAAAATAAATTGTTAGGCATGAAGTAAAAATCTAAAATAAAACTAAGTGCCTTTTTAAACAGTGAAAACAACATTGATCTATCTTTTCAACACTGATTCACATACAGACAACAAAGAGAACATAGATCCAACTAAAATCAAATGAGATTCAAAATTGCTTCCAGAGTTAGTGCTGAAAACAAAGCATGCACAAGGGTCTACTACGCAGCACTCTTGCAAGGCATAAACAGGGTCTGCAATAAACTGCTTGATGCTGTCTTGCTGGTCATAAAGCTATGAAAAAAAAGGGTATATGCCATTTTTTATAACACTTCAGGGCCCAATGCAATATAAAATGTATCTGGCTTTCTGGCAGTCTGTGCTTTGGGAACAGATTCTAGTGACTTTGGGTTTTATATACACTTCTGTGATACAGGAACTGGACATATTTTTTGTTGGATTGGACCATTAGGTAGCTATAGCTATTCTCAAAGGACAGCATAAGGGACAAGCATTCAGAAGCCCAGTGAAAATATAAATCATTAACATAAAGATCAAGACAAGAAATCCTTGATTTGACATCTCCAGTGTTAACAGATATTTTTGTATCCCTTTTACAATTAAAAGAAACATAATTTCATTATTTCCAGAAAAGTTTGTCTTTTTGTAGATGCAAGAATATCATCACAAGTCCAATAAATAAACATTTTCTTTTTCTCACAGCTATCTCAAAAGACTGATTAATAAATGTTTTGCAAAAACATCATAAGGAAAAAAAATTCTTGCCATCTTAAGGGATAAGGAATATCATGCACTTTATTTATAATAAAATGAATATTAAAGTAATTCCACTTTATCAAACTTCTAATAATATCCTCTCCATAAATATAATTACACAAATGCTAAAAAGAAAGGGAGGAGGGGGAATAGAATTGCATATATACAGGATGAAAACTTTCGTTTTCATAAAGCCCTGTCCTTGGTTTCTTTTCTCTGCATTCTGTTTCTGAAGAGTCTCCTTCACTAGTATAAAACTTCCACTATCCCACTTATTCTGAAAACTTATAACTCTGCTTCTCATTCCAGACTTTTTTTCTTTTTGAAGTGTCAGTCACTTTGTCCACCATTAGCTTGTAGATATTCAGCTCCATAGGACAGTGTTTCCAATCTTTCACCTACTCAGTGTTTCCAATCTTCTCCCTTTCCTAATCAATATGATGACCACCACCTTCACCTCTGTTGGTGGTGGTCAGCTGAGCATCATCTCCAGATGCTCATCGGTTTAGCTGTATATAATTTTACCACTCCCTCTTGTAGAGCAGCTCTGCTAGACCAGCCTTTCCTATTGAATCAAAAAGCTGAAGCTTTAGACCAGATACTCGTTACTGTGGTGCCAGATGAACACAACACAGTTTTTCATGTCCCTAGTGAATCCAGTATGACTCCTTCAAAAAGTTTTGCAAAAGGCCATCTTATTAGTTCGTTACTTCCATCACATTGCCATTTTCATTGCCACCTTCAAAGTGCTTCCTTGGTTATTCACCACAAACAGCGCACCTCTATTTAAGGCCTTCCCTGGCCTATCCCATTCTCGGTACCACCTCACATTCACAGTCCACACCGTCTCCTTCCTTCAATTCTCATTAACTCTAGCTTTTAGCAACCAGTTATTAATTTCACTTTCGGCAACCAGTGCTTGTATTCTTGCCTATTCGTCACTATTGGAAGGACTTCTTTGCGAACTGGCAAAAACATCTTTTCTCAAATGCCTTTTTAACATTTTTTTACTTGAATGCATTTGCAGAGAACGTACATGAGGCTACATAAGCAGACTTCTGGTTACTGTACACTGCCCAGTCTGTTGATGTCCACATATTATTTCTTATTGGGACAATATGTTCTCTGGGGGCTGGATTAGTTTTTTCTCACCTTTACAACATTCCAAGCCCAAAGGAGTCATGTTTCTAGATAATAATGTAACACAAATAATGAACAGTACTAACCTTAAACTGAAAATCCTAGGTTTGTAATGAATTATTTTAGAACAACTATTTGTAGTGTTTTACTTGAGGGAAAGAAAAAAAAAAAAGTAGTACATGCGTTCTCAAATCTGAACCTATTTAACACAAGTCTTAATGTGTTAAATCTTGACGTGTAGTGAATTCCAGCTAACTTAAAAATAACAGTTTTACAATTAATGCAGCATTTTGCCTGGGTAATGTACACTAAATTTCATCTAAAATACACAGAGAAAGTACAAACAATAAGAACATCACCAAAAAGGTCTTTTCTTTAGGATCAAAAGATTTGGGTTAAAGGCAAATTATTTGAAAACAAGTTACTGAAGCAATATTCAATCAAAATGACTACTATCAGCCATAAACATACAGGACCCTCTAACTACCCAGGGTAATAAGTCTTGTATATTATTGCTGGGAATTCTTTCAAAGCCCAAATCATTTTTAGGTTGCAGAGCTCTCTAATTTATTTTCCATGGTTGGGAGGAATCTGCTGCTAAACTAAAAATACAGTTTTACCCCCCATTATCTCTGCACATAAAGAGTCACAGAGCTTCAGGCTAGAATTAACATGAGATAGGCTATTATGGCTGTAAGAACATTTAGCAGTCCCTGTTGACTTTGTGGTTTGTAATAATAAATATCCTCCCCATAATCTCTCGCTCTTTTTCCTAAACTTGATGCCTTGAGGAGTTCTTGAAGCTTGTGATAAAATACAAACAGTATTTACCTATTTTGTTGTTTGTCTGGATTTCCTCTTCTCCTTGGGCAAAGTCATTTAAAGATACGGTATTTGCAAGTAAATGCTTTTAAAAGTGTAACCCTTGATTTCATGAATGCCCTACAGAAATCCAATGTCCTACAGTACTTGATTACTAAAGCAAAACTAAATCTGCTTGTACAAAGTAATGGCACTATTTTATAATGAACAAAGTGTTTGCTCTTTCACCAAGGAAGAACCTTGCAATCAGATGTGAAGGTTATAGAAGATGTAGTCTGCAACTCAAAGTGTCTTATTATCACCAATCAAGGTGATAATTAAAACTAGATTTCCGTAAGGAGGGGTTAGGCATTTAGAGGATTTCACAAAGTACTGATCTTCAGGCATGTACTGAACGGTGCAAAGTATTATCCTTTATTAAGAATGCTGGAAGTGATTGAAAGTAATGCGTAGTCTTGCATACATAAGTATCTTACTTTGATCCATGCAGTATAAAAACTTACTTGCCTAGCCTTTCTCATAGATTAAGAATGGTTGGGTACTTTGTTGATTTTTTTCTCTCAGAATTGTCCGCAAATACATCCAGAAGTAAAAAATTAAGATAAAGAAAACATCTTCTAAATCTCTCTTAAATTTTACTTTCAATGTTTATAAGGGTTATTTCATACCTGTACATTTGCTAGATGTGGCTCCCCTTTTTTCTTCTATGAATCACATTTTTCAGTTCTCGTGAGCTTTCCACAAAAGTTCTTGGAAAGTTGTCAAATCCGCAAGGTGGGAACAAGATGTGCTGCTTACACCACTTTTTTATACTTGTATACATAAATAAGCACTTTCATTTTGAACAAAGCAGAGAAAATTAATTTCGGAACCACAGTACTAGAGGGAACTTCCAGTATCTTACAGCAACTATTTCCACTGCTCTTCATCCTCTTTATCCTCACTGCCAGATTCTCCATTTAATCCTTTTGATTCTACCTCTTTATCTTCCTTCACAAATTTCCACACACACCTTTTGTGATTCTCCTCTGCCCCATTCCACTTCACCTTCTCCCCAGCATCTTGCAACGCAGAGCATGTTGCCATCATCTCTCCACCCTGGAGAGGCAAATCCAATTTCCAAGTACCATTAACTAATGAATGCAATTAGAGGTAACATCATGACATAAAAGCAGGCTTCGGCAGAGCCATATATTTAAATGCGGTCATAATATTCAGCCTGTGCCACAGCAGATTCTTTTTCAGGAAAGAAATTCAGGTGTTGAGCTGAACTGCAGCCTGAACTCCCACAGGGTCTGCAATTCCCTCCCTGTCTGTTCCTTTCTGTCCTCCCTCAAACTCAGCCTATCTTCATATAACAAGGTATAAGGTCATGTAGCCTGTATAGCGTGATCTCACAAACTCCAACATATGTAAGTTCAATGTCATTTGATTTCAGTGGTACTCCTCTGGGATAGAGTAAAGCACTAGTGAGTCCTTGTAGGATTTGGAAGATGGACAGTTGCTGAGACCCCAAAGACACTTCTCATAATCTTATTTTACATGTTGAGCACTGTGCATTTCATATAGCAATACATTTAAAACAATACCTGTCTTTGATCATTTTTCTTGGTCAGGTTCTTGTAATTTTCATCTTCCCCACTTGGTTCTTTACTACACGTGGCCTCATTTAGTTTCCTTATGTCTGCAAATAAGAAATTAAAGAGGCCCAAAATAGATCAAACACAGTACTGAATGTGGGTCATTATCCACAAAGCATCCCAAGACAGTCTGCTTTAGCTTGTCTGCTAAAGTTCACTTGCAGTGCTTCCCTCACCCTAGAAAGGGCGATAAGCAAGACTAATAACTTTCATTAAACCAGCTGATATAGCCAGAAAGCTTGAAAAGATTTAAAGCATAACCTTGAGAGTTTCTTCAAGACTTACGTGCCTGAAAGCTCACCTCTCCTTTTTGTCCTGCAAGCGCATGAGGAAAGCATTTTTGCAAATCAGCCACTACCTCTACTATTCTAAAGAACAGTACCTAAAGGAGCCAATTTGCAATGATCTCTTCATAGCAGGCATTTCTTCTGAGCACCTGAACATGTTTAACTTTAATCAGACTGAACCTAGTCAACTGATTTAAATTAACAATATGCTTAAATACTCCAAGGGACCAATGCTAGAGTAGCTTATATACATGTTTAAAAATGAGCACACACCACAACTCTGAAACGCAGACCGGCTTTCCTGCAATTAATCTCTTTGTTATACCAAAATTCATTTTTTCATAGTTTGATTTGATTTCAAATCAATACATAAATACAATAAATAAATATCATAGCATATATCATCCTTCAGAACCAGTTTTTGTGGCCCACTTTACTCAATATCTAACAAACAGAAAATACACAGTCCCTGCTTTTGTTTGTTACTGATACTTGCATACAGTCACTAATGAAAAATTACTTATTCTATATGGTTGATTTTTAAGTATTGTCTATAGCAAAAAGGACTAAGATAATCTTTTTACATTTTGATTTGCAAACAGATCCTGAAAGAGGACATGAGAATCTAAAAGAAACACTAAAGTTTAAGCATTAGTTTTGTAAAAGAAGATAAATTCAAAGGCTTCTCTATTACTACTACCTAAAAGATTCAAATCAAGTATACGATAGCAGCCCAACACTCAGGTTTATAGCACCACAGCAGCTCAGACATATTTTATTTATTGTAATTATAAAGCCTATTATGGACATTTTTGTTTACCTCACCACAACTAAACGTTCATGAAGAAACACCGTGGAAAAATACTTTCCTGGTCTTATGGCTAATGAGCACAATTTAAGAGTATCCCACAGTTAAGCTGCTTGGCCCATCTCTCAAGGAAAGCAGGGAACTGAATATAAATTACCAGCGCTCCCCTCCCCTTCATCTGTGTGTTTTCAAAGCCAGGATTTCAGTTTTGCTTCCTAACTCATCTCTGACTCATCTGACCTAACAGACAGTACAGACATACAGGAATAAACTTGTAAATGGTATTTTATTTAACTTATAGCAAAGCACTAAACTTCCATAGTGTCTGCGTCATCACACATGATCTGGATTTTAGTCTAGCACAAACAGTGAAGAATTACATTAAAAGGCCACATGAAGAACAATGAAAACTTGGTATTTGCAACAAAATTATTATTTTCAGAAAATCAAGAAATACTGACACCTAATACATAGTTTGTACCTACCTGTGTCCGCATATATCTTTACAGTGGCATTATAATATTCTAATACTTTGTTTTTCCATGCAAGGTTATAAAAATGTGGTTTATTAGGGTACTGCAACCATAAACTTATAATTCTTCCTCAGGTAAAATTTATATCTAGCTATCAAAATGCGTTACTATGCTACAATCACTTGCTTTTCCTTACAAATTAATATAACATCTTAAAGTACGTAAAGGTATATCTAGCTCATATTCAAACCAATAGCTCTGGATTTTCTACTACAGTTCCCTTTATGTTTTTTTCTAATGCCACCATGTGTATGTAGGTAATTGCCAATGGCGAAGCCACAGCTACACCATAAAATACCTTATTAAAAATTAAGAATTGTAATTAGACCCTGAAAACCAAGAAAATTATTATTCCTTTTTCCATACTCTCACATCTCGTGCACTCCAGTAGCCGAGATCCTCGGACAAAGGCTTATCTTACAAGATGAATGTTATCGGGTCCCTGGGCACGGCAATGGCTCGGGACCAGGCTCTACAGCGGGGATGCACCTTACACACACACACGCACACGCGCGCGCGCACACACACACACGCACACGCGGCTGGAGCAGCTCACGCACAACCCAGCGCTCCACACACACACACACACACACAAAACCCCTACCCATCCCACGTTGTACTTGCAGAGGCGGCTGGAGCAGCTCACGCACAACCCAGCGCTCCACGCAACCCGGGTGGAAACTAACCCCACCCCGCCTCGTATCTCATTGCGATCCCAGTTCAGGCCCCTCCGGCTGTCCAGGTGAGAAGTTGCAGGGGGAGAGGCGGCGAGCCCGCAGAACGCAGCACCGCTGAATTTAATTAATTATTAAGAATTAATATATACACGAAGCTAAACCTAAACTATTCAGCGGGTGCACCGAGCGGGACGCCGTGATGGCCCAGCCCGCCAACCTCCACCGCTGGGGGCAGGGGGGAGAAGGTGGCTTCCCCGCGTTTCCCCGCCACCTAGGATGGTCCCGCGGGTCGGTACGACCGAACCCCTACACAGAGAGAAACCAGGGAGAGAGTGAGGGAAGGAACGAGGTGCTGCCAAGTGCAGTGACTCCCCCATGGGGCTGCCCCAGAAGGGAACGCACCCCGTAACACCACCGGTTCAGCCACCGCTGCAGCAGCGTAGGCGGGAGCAGACGGGAGGTGAGGCCCGTCCTGGCCCAGCCCCGTCCCGCCCCTCGCCGGGCGGGGAGTTCGGAGCGGGGCGGGTCTACACGGCCCGGCCGCTTCCTGGTCACCTGCGGAGGCGGCCGGGGTGCGTTGAGGCGGCGGCGGCAGTAGTAGTAGTGGGGGTAGGGGGAAGGTCCGGCGGCTCCGGGTTTGGCTGCCGCCATGGCCTCGCTCTTCAAGAAGAAGACTGTGGACGGTGAGTGGGGTGCGCGGGACTACGGACGCCCCGGTGAGGGCCCCCACCGCCCCCCTCGGAGCCCGGGGGTGGCTGTCCCCAGCTCTTGTACGGTCCCGGGCGTGGATCTGGCCCCGGCCTGGGCTCGAGGACAGCGGGAGCCCGGGATGGTGGCGGTGCCTGCGGGGCGGCCTCAGGCCCTGTGTCCTGGCGGAGGGGGTAACTCGTAGGGGAACGGAAGGAGGCCAGAGCCCGCCCGGGGTGACTCACCGGCGGCTCTCGGTCTGGGCGGGGCGGTAGGGAGAGTCCCTGGGCCGGGTCTGCCCCCTGGGACCAGCGAGGTGGCAGTTCCCGGCGCATCGGGGCCCTGCTCGAACCGGGGCGAGACGTGGTGGGAGCCGGGCCCTGGTGATCCCAGTGAGGAGGGAGGAGGAGGGGGAACGTCTCTCTCTGGCAGCGAGGGAACAACAAAACAGGCCCGCGAAGAGTTGCTGGAGCCGAGAATGAAAAGGGAGGCGAACGGCGCAGGTCTGCGGCCGGGAGAACGCGGCCCAAGAGGGCCGCAGGCTCCGGGATACGCCGACCCGGGGGCAAGCAGCAGCCCAGTCCCCCCCGCTGGCCAGCTTTGAGGGGCGTGCGAAAGACCTTGCGTGCGAAACCCAGTTGGTCTTGATGTGTTTGTAGCTAGCCTGCGGGTTAAACACTTAAACTTACACAGAAATCACCATCTTCAAAGTAAAGCCAAAAAAAACCCCAAAGAGATCACTTACCTGGTAGCGGTCCTGTGGGTGAAGGTCAGCTCTCTGAGTCAGCCCTGTGCCCCAGGCATGGCGGTAAGGCAGAGGCTGGCTGGGGGCTGGCAATAACTCTAGCTCTGTCTGTCTGTCTGGCACACTGGGTGCCATGTGTCAAATCAGCCGGGTCCTCATTTGAAAATGGCTTGCCAAAAATGACGCCGTGTATCAACCAATTGTATGTCACCGAGGGAGAATACGTATGCTTCATACGTATGTTTCCCACTTGTCTGTTACCATTTTTGGTGCAACACCTGACTACAGGAGGAAGGAGGAGATGACACAGCTTCCATGACCAAGGTGGATTGTAGGGATCAGGTCAAGCCCTATTGGGTGTCTCTTGTCCAACCTGTTTTCAGGAATGGAAACAGGTAAGGCTTCCTCCTTACCCTGCTGTGTGAGGTGGCAGTGTGACACACGGGAAAGGCTATCGGCAAAAGTGTGTCTCAGGAATACCCTGTCAGCTTCTGTCTGCTGGGGCAACGCTAGGAATTTGCATCAGTTATCACAGAGAAACAAGAACCATGTTCTCATCTTGGCATTCACTTGCAATGGGCAAAGAAAGGGCCTGTAACTGCAGATAGCTGTTTTCAGTTTGTTGCCATCCTTAGTTTGAACCACTATCTGAGATCAGAGACAGCAGAAATAAGCATCATGCTCACTCTTATTGTCTCCTGACTTAAGTATGGTTCTTGTTTCTTACTGTCTTGAAGCTCCTACTTCTCAAGCTTTCTACACTAAGCGATTTTTTTAATAGTTATTGCAGTTAGAAAAGGCAGTCTGGTATGTAGCTATTAAGCTTTTCCTTTCATTTTCACAAGTGCAGCTGTGCAAGTAACATACGTTTGTCTACCTTCAAAATTACTTGCCTGTAGCAGTATTTTCAGAATAATTTCTCTGCCGCTTTGCCAGCGTGAAGAATGCAGTGTTATATTTAGTGTCATCTTTCAGCTCTTCATTATTGTCCATTGAAAAGCCTGTCTCCTGAAGATGCTTTTTGTGTAGTTCTTGGAGCAGTAGTAACACTGTAAAAACAGGTCTTTCTTTCACAAAGATGGTTTAGGATATGTATTTATTTGGCTGAGAGCAATTGGGGGCAGAGGGTAGTGTATATGCCCTCTCTAAAATGCCACCAAAGGCTTGGGTTTTTTCTAATTGCAACCTATTAAGGCTAAAGTAATTTCCGCAGTAGATGTTTTACAGCATTTCTGACTCTGGGAATGAAGAATGTGAATGCTTCTTTCTCCTTGTAGAAAAATTGTCCCAAGTGTTAAAAAATGAAAAGGGTGGCTACAGTTTCTAGGATTTATTCTTCATGCCTTTATTTCTGTTAGTAACTCCGCCCGTTTGTATTGATTTTCACATCCTTCAAGCTTTATAAGTACAATAGTGGTGCCCTGCCATGATGTTATTTCTGTGGATTAGAAGAGGGAACTCTAAATAAAGTTTATGTGACAGTCTGCTCCTTTTAAACTCCCACCCAAAGTTTATCCGATGTCATGTAGACACATACATTAGGAGCAGATGAATCTTTTCCTGAAAGTACTAACTTTGCTTCATGAAGGTCAGAGGATGCTGAGTCAGATGCAGACCTCTTTACCATTGCCCAGGTGAATCACACCTAAGCACATGCCATTAATTCTAACAGAAGTTAATTGTAACATGATCAATGCTTCTATTGTAAACAATACTTGCTTTAATAATTGGATGTTACCGGTACATAATTTTTAAATAGTACAGTGGACAAAGCTCCTATGAAGGCTGGTATGTGTTACTTGATAGCATTCAAGCTTCAGCTGACTACATCAGCATCAGGAAACTTTAATTTGCTACAAAGACCTGCACTTTCATATCATACTTTTCCTAAGCATCTGCTAATTGAAAAAGTTTGAATGCTATTGATTTATAGTCTGACTTGAGGTTGGGCTGCACAGATGTGGTGCATTTGTGGAGAAGAGTTTGTCAAACCAGAATAAGGATAGAAAAGAGCAGGATCCAGGATTTGCATCTTGGAGTATCTTCACTGTTTTAATGGTCTTGGGAACTCCTTAACTGCTCTGAGACCTCCTATATGAGGCTTCTTCAGCTGTTCTGCCTGTTGCAGTTTGGCCTGACTAGTTGAAAAGCTCACAGGTGAACACATTATTGCTGGGTGAGGGTTGAACTTGCAGAAAAGTATGTTTGCCTAACTGTTCCTGTGTGGTTGAGGCTCTTGGTATGGTTATGGTGCACAGAAACATACCAGGTAAAATAGCATTTTCGTTATGGGGTATGGCCTGATGCTGCTGAAACATAATCACGTTGTATACATAGAATTCTATTTTGCTAATGTCTCATAATTTGAAATGCTGACAGCTCTTTGATAGCTGACAGTCATGCTGAACAAAGGGAGACTTGTCAAACACACTGCTTAGCAGAAAAGATATTCATAGAATATGCATAGAATATTGACAACTTTTCCTAGCTATAAAATTTTTCTTCCAGATATAATAAAGGAGCAAAATCGAGAGTTAAGAGGTACACAGAGGGCGATAACCAGAGACAGAGCAGCACTTGAAAAACAGGAGAAACAGCTGGTAAGTAGAGCAGGCAACTTTATTTTACTCTTTAAAAACACACACCCTCAATATAACAGAAAACTTGCACAGTGCAAAAGATATAACTCAATATATAATAATTGAATGCTAAAAAGGTTGATTTCCCCTTTTTGACTTTTCAGTTATTAAAATAGTGTTGGAAAAAAAATTACTATCTTAAAGTGGTTCTCAGTCTTTAACATAGGAAAAGCCTGAAACCATATGGTTAGATTAAATAACTACTTTTTTCCCTTCTGTTCTTAGCATTTTCTGTCCTTCGGAAGGTTTTTTCTAACAAGTTTGTAAATCGGTGATCTTGTGGTGGAAAAATTAAGAGTGTGTCAGCACTATCATATCTTACTATGACTATGGGAGGGAGTACTTGAAAAAACACAGGTTATCATTAACACCTCATAGGGCTGTTTTTTCATTCATATTGAACTAACCTAAAACTAGCTAATAATAGTAAAACTGCCTAAATTAAGATCTATTTAAAACTTAGTGTGTGTGAGCTATCAAATATTCAATGAATGGATGCTGCACCTGTGTGGCAGTTTAATTGGATAAATGGATGTGACAGATGGTGAAGTTTGATGTATGAAGACATGCTCAGACTGTGGGAAAAGCTATGCAAATCCAGACACTGTTCCAGTAGCTATTGAGGTGTTATTTCGTGGCAGCAGGTCCCATGAATACCGAAACCTGGGAATAATATACTAGAAGAGGTCATATAAACTGTTTCTGGAAGCCTTGAACATGTAAGATATAATAGGTGACTCATAGGTAAAGCCTTTTTCAGTATGAATAACCTTCATTTTCATGAATACTGAGGTTGAAATTTTGATTACTGACTACAATAAATTGTTTCAGAAATGTTAGATTTCTGAGGAGAAGAAGAAAGCAGAAGTGAAATATATCTGTGAAAAAGTCAGACTCTGCTGTTAGGATAAGAGAATCAATGGACAATAAATATTAATTTTTAGAGTTAGGTAAAAAAAGAAACAAGGTCTTGTCAGTCAATCTCAGAACATTTTGCTACGTAATATCTACAGAAAGACTTCTTTTCCCTTAAGCATGAGGTACTACGATGAAAAAACCTAGTTACATTAATTCTCTGTAAAAATACCTTAAAGTATGCAGACAGTTCTGTTTCAGTTCAGTAACTTCATATGACTGTATGAATTTCGATATTTTTTTTTTCAGAGAAATGTAGCTGACTTTTGAGAGGCCTGGGGCAAGCTTAATAAAGTAAATAATGTATTTCGGCTTTTTACCCAAATTCTCCTTAATTCAGAATAAAGTCGATATATGCAGGGATTTAGTGATGGTTGATGTAGGTTTGTATTTTGCTTTGAAAATCAGGCCATAAATGCTACTTAAATACTTCATCTCAGTGAGAACATCCTTATTTTCAAATATTTGCTGTTAAAACTAGAGTGTAAACTAGTGTTTGATAGTGTGCAAACCAATCTTGCCTATCCTTCATGATACTTGAGACGACAAAAAAAGGAGATAATATACTGAGCACGTACAAAAATTGGGTTTTGTGGTCTCTGTGAGCTACTTACAAAGAGGACAATTTTCCATAGGTTTCAGGCCTTTAACATTTGAGGAGTCTCATGCTCCTTATTTGTAAATCTGTACCGTCTCTAATTAAAAACAGTATGTATGACGCAGCCTTTCAGAAATCATGGATTTACAGAGATCTTGTGCCAGTGCCATCTCAATAGTAAAGTTAAGCATGATCTTTCCTACTAGTAAAGCTAATGAAGTTGGTTAGTTTGCACTTGTCTTTAGACATGATTGTTTTGCCTATTCCTGGTGACCAGTATTTACCTTTTCAGAGCAACATATCTTTTTATAAGTGCAGTTTTCTGGACTATCAGTGCATATAAAGTGAAGTGACTATATTCTTGTAGCGGGTATATTCTCCTGAAGAATCACATGAGAAAGCTGGTCTTTAACAGCTACTTTTACTCAATGGTTAAAAAAAAAAGGTAGAATTGGACATATACAAAGAACTGAGATACTCTTCCAAGCCCTCTTTAAAAAGGATTAAAACAAAAAATTAGTTCAGAAGTTTACATTATCAAGTCACAAATCTGGAGACATACTTTGAAAAATCCCAGCTGATGAGATTATTTGTGCCAAACTTTTTCCTGGTACCTCTGGGCTAGTTTGCTATTTCTTCTTGAGCTGAAAGATTGGGATATAGGTTTTTTTGTAAACCAGAAGTGTCTTTCTTAAGCACATTGTTGTTGTAGACAAATTATACCAGTTCTATTATGTGCTAGGTAAAATCCACATGGGCAAACAGCCTATAACTATTGCTCATCTAATGGTGTCTACTTCTTCCTCAAAAAGATTCTGAGATTCTCTTGATGCTGAAAAAGTGTTAAAAAGAATCTTTGAACTCTCTGTTTCTTCGATGGATGATAGAGCTTGATTACCCATGAAGGCAAAAAATCAAAGATGATTAGAATAATGGCATTAACAGTTGGCTGGCCATAATAATTTCTTCACTTTTCAGTTTTGTGGTGTGGCTTTTTTTTCCCCCTAAGTGTTACTCCCTATCCAGACCTGAAATTAAATGTGCACAAATAAGTGAATTTGACATTTTGCAGAAGTTGACACATCTTTTGGGGAGCTGTGTGGTTCCATACTATAAAACAGTTTTGTTATGCTTATTTTTTTCTTCTGGTCAAATGATAACATCATTGTGTTTGTTCTACTAAATGGCCTTGGTAGAAAGGCAAGGAAGAATATTTATATAACTTTAAATGCCCTAAAGAGGAGAGTCAACTTTGGAATTTGATTATTAGTTTTAAGGCTTATTTATAGTCTTTGCTAGAATGCAAATTCTGTAGAATTAACCTGATATCTCTTTAACAGGAACTGGAAATAAAGAAAATGGCTAAGACTGGTAATAAAGAAGCCTGTAAAGTGCTAGCAAAACAGCTTGTACAACTGCGGAAGCAGAAAAATCGAACATACGCTGTTAGCTCTAAAGTCACTTCTATGTCTACTCAAACAAAGGTCATGAACTCTCAGATGAAGATGGCAGGAGCTATGTCAACTACAGCAAAAGTAAGGCATGACAAGACGTTCTTGTACATTAAAATGCAGCAGATGGTTGCAAAAGTTTAGTTGTGTTATTTTGTATGAGGTAAGATTTTGTCAGGATAAAACTTATCTCTTAATACCCTAAATGGTGTTGGGGTTGCAATTGGGAAATGTAATTTGATTCATATTATGAAATTTTTGTCTAGTCAGTCCAACTACTTAGCACCTAAGCAAGCACATTTTCTTAGGCTAGACATCTGTCAAATATTTGCATGATAAAAATAAACTCAAAAGCGAGCAGAGTCTGTTAGTCCATCAAAAAAAAAAAGCCCTAAACCATACTGCTACAGTGTCTTGCATGTATATCTTGTTGCAAACAGTTTTATTGGGAAAAACTGGGGCAAGCTTCATCTAGAAATCAAGGCAGTGTGTCGCAGTAGTTTTATGTCTTCTGCAAAAAGTGGGTTATTGCTTCGACTCCTATGGAAATTTCCTCTGGAGTTCCTTGTCATTCTCACTCTCCATGTTCTAATGAAACAGTATTGAATAAGTTTTCTCACAAATGTCATCTTATAACAAAGTCTGAAAAATCTCAGTTACCTGAGTTAGTTGTGAACTTTCCTGTTTTCCTGGTAAACAGGGAGCTTGCTTTTGGCAAGCAGGATTGTTCACCTTGAGGTGAAATAGAAATAGTGGAATTAGAGGAAACAGAATTAGTGCACATCATTGTAGACCAGTTGTGCTTTTATCACAGTCCAAGTTAAGTCCATTTATGTGCCAGTTAAACAGGGTAATGTAATGCATTTTAGTGCAGAAAGTAATTCCTGCTAAGGCTTTGCTGTCATATCTTTTAGAAGCAGTATGTTGACAGGTATCTGCCATTCAGTGATACAGTTGTGGCTTTGTAGCAAACTTTCCATCCTCTGTGGCTAACCCACAAAGGGTGGGCTTGTCTGACTGAACAACCGATCCCATTAAACCGCTTACTCAATATTCCTACAACAGTGTTGCACCTGAAGAAGTTGATCATGCTCTTTAATCATTACATGCTTGACTTATTTTTACCTATGAGACCTCTTGGGTTAAGTTTCTGAAAACCAAAGTACCATTAGACAAATTATGAAAGTTAAATCAGTAGAAAACAACAAAAATATATATAAAAAGAATTAACCAGCATCCAGAAAATTGGTGTTCTTTAAAACATAGCAAGTATTTCTATGCACTAGTTTGTGTAACATTACCGGAGAGAAAGGTTAAATTATTTTGGTTACTTTTAAAGTGAGTGGTTTGCCTTATCAACATGGGAAGCTCAAAAAGGAAAAGTATTCAGTAGTTCCTTTTAAAACTTATAGACCATTCTTAATATCATACAACCATCAGCAAAAAATATACGGATCAGTTGCCTCAACAAACAAGACCAACACATGAATACAAAGCTTTCAAGGTATTTTCTGTATGCTTTTTAGCATGTATGGCAATAGTTTTGGACATAAGTAAAGTCTAGATAATAGTTATCTATTTTTTAAGCATGCATCTGACCCTTATTTTCTGAACATAAATAAACTCTGTATCAGTTTAGTGCAAATAATTTTGATGTCCAACTGTAACTCTTGTGAAAGAACTCTAAAAAACCAACACCATCTAAGTCCAGAACAACTTTTTAAATTAAAATCATGTGACTATGGACACAGTCTTAGAAGCATAATGCACTGTCACTTTAAACAAACTCAGACATGAAGGTAGAGGAGCTGCTACGAAGCCAGTGGCAGCTGTAGCAGCTTCATAGCATTCCTCTTAATTAAACAACTCTTTCATCTGCTCAAAGATGGTTAGACTCCGTTTTAGTTGTTTATGTCTATATTTAGGTTTTTATGTCTCATGAGAGATACAGTAACTCACTTGTTAGGAAAGAGGAAAGTATTAAGTACTGGTGTCTGCAAAGGCAGTGCTGCATACTTGTAGTAAAACAGGTGAAGTTTATTACACTGTCACATAAAAATCTCTACCCATTACAAAGATTCACCCTAAGATAACATGTACTTCCTGAACACTTCAAGTATTTGCTTTTCAGAGAAAAGTAATTTTTCCCATTAAATAACATAAAGAAACAATTGCAAATTTACGTCTGTCCTCTAGTGTTTTTTTCAAGTTCCTTACCGAATAAAAAACCCACAGCCATTTACCTGTCTAAAGCGACCAGCCTGGAAGTTAGGAAACATTGTCTTATTCTTTTTATTTAGATCAGGCACATTTTTCCTAAAAGAAGGCCAGGAGAAGGGTCATGCGTGCACAAAAGGTAGATATATTTACAAGCATATCTATTAGACTTGTAGATAGTAGTATTTGTAACTAGGTGCAGACTGTGCTATTGATCTGTTGTGTATCTACAGTTCTCGTGTAACGTCAAGAGACAAGAAAAGTGAAATTTGGACTGAAAGGGGTTTTATTAGGAAACTCTGATTCATTTTTAATATATATATTGGTATTTACTAATGTGCCATTGTAGAATTAAGGTTTTCTTTCAATATTAATAGACAATGCAAGCAGTGAATAAGAAAATGGATCCGCAAAAGACACTACAAACTATGCAGAATTTCCAGAAGGAAAACATGAAGATGGAAATGACTGAAGAAATGAGTAAGTTCTGTACTGCAGGAAATGGCTAACTGCAGCCCCCGGTACTCTTGGAAGGGTATAATTAGCCTAGAAATTAATGAGATCGACAGTACAAATTAAGAGCAAACAATGCATGTCTGAGCAGAGAGGCTGAGTCTCAGGCTTTTGAGTAGCTGTAGATGCTAAATCTGGAATCAGTTCCTTCGTATCTTTATGCAAAACACCATCATGCTTCTAGAAAGAACATACTGGAAGGGAAAACAGTTTGAGACCTGTTCCAAACCTTGTTGGCATAACTTGAAAAATTGCCCTTTCTATAGCTGATAGTTCTGCATGTGCTTTTTAATTGAGATATTATTGATAAGCTCCAGATTTACATGCATGGTGGTATGGGATGGTTTTGTCCACTCTTATTTTAAGTCACAAGCTTATTCTTGGGGTTATTTTTGTTCCTGTGGGCATCTGTTCACTGTCAACTAAGTAACACCAAACTTTCTGATGTTGCTAGCATGGTCTGCTTCCTATTCTAATTCCTGCCACTGTGTTGGCCACAGTAAGGAGCAGGGACTCAAAACAATAATGTTGAGCAAGGTGGGAACACCTCAGCTATGCAGAACTGTACTGTTTCAAATCAGAAATCAGCTGAATAGTTAACAGCTATGCAACTTACTTAGAGGAGGAAGAGGAAAGGGATTTTTGATGGACTATAGCAGATGTTTTGAAGAAATGTTGAAATCTAGTGCATGGGGGAGACACAGCAACTGAATTATTTTGGTGAAACTGAACATTTTCATAACAGCAGTTGTGCCTTACCCTACCAGCTGCTCTAGCTGTGGTCACAGGCTTTGCAAGGCAAAGGTAAGAAAGCATCTCCAATATACAGGTGCTTTCTGGTGGTATAACTACTGTATTCACTGAGAAGATGGTACTAGGTTATTTCAGTAACCTTTTTGCTTAATGCAGTATGGATTTATTTTTTCTCTTTCTTTCTTCTAAGTTAATGATACTCTGGATGATATTTTTGACGCTTCTGATGAAGAGGAAGAGAGCCAAGATATTGTTAACCAAGTGCTTGATGAGATAGGAATTGAAATCTCTGGGAAGGTATGGCTATTTTTACTTAGGTCATGTGCATCTTACCCTTCATTCCCTTTTTTAAATAGTTTATTCTATAAGGCTTTACTTCACAGTCTTATTCTAGAAGTGAGCTTGTCATAACGTGTTATTTTGACTAAAGAAAACTTCTGTTTTCTTCTAGATGGCCAAAGCTCCATCAGCTGCCAGAGGCTTACCGTCTGCATCCACATCAAAAGCTGCTACCATATCAGATGAAGAGATTGAACGACAGCTCAAAGCTTTAGGAGTTGATTAGCTAGATGGCAATACACAGCCTACCTTCTAATTATTCAGCTGCAGACATGTAAAAAGTGCAAATATTCTTTCAATGCAACTGATGTCTAGGAAAACTCTGAAGCTTCAGAACTGGCAACTTGAAGGTGGTACCAGGGAAAGGAGAAGGGAGAATATTTTGAATTAATTTACAAGAAGTAGTACACTTAGTGTGTCCATTGTGTGAGCACTGGAACAACCAGGGAAGTAGTTCCAATGATAAACTCACTTTTACCTGACCTGAATCTGTCCTCTGAATTCAAAGTTTTCTTCTATCTCAGTTCCTTATCTACCTTATCTACAAAATTGGCTATTTTGTGGCTGGTGGTGATGCCTCTTAGGACAGCACCTATAAAAATGATACATAACTATTGCTATAGAAAAATTCTTAGTCTGTTATCTTAGCAGAAATGAAACTTCACCTTTGCTCTCAGTTGGAAATTATTTTCTTTTGATGAGAAATAGCCATGAAAGTCTAGCAAATCTAGACAGAAAGAAAAAGTGTTTTATGTATTTCTTTCCAGTTCCTGTAGTAACTTTGAGTTGCTTAAAATATAGCTGGTTATCTGTTTTACAGAAGGATACAGTCCTCGTGCAGTTAATTTTACTGGAAGAGGACGTAAATTTGCTAGTGAATTTTGTTGCATGAAAGGCACTGATTGAACTCTCTTGTACTGTAACATAGCTGGTTTCAACAGAATTGCTGTGCCTTTATGTATATAAATCTTGTACCTTTGCCATTTTTTTTTTTTTCAGAATGAGTTTGAAAGGTAAGTAACCTTGTAATTAAGATGGTTTCACAAAACATTATGGTGAGACCTCTGTGTACACTCCATGGGACTCAGTGCTGAAGTTCAGAAATGCAACTTGCGCACTTGCAAAAGGACATTTGTTTGAAACAACATTTGTATATATTTTACAGTATTTCTTAATGGAAAATAACTGTGCATAACTGTATTGTTTACTAAGATGCAATTGATCACATTGATAAGCTAAATCTAAACTTTAGTTTTGAGAACAATTTTGGATGATACCTGGTAATTACTTGTCTAAACACTATAATAAAAGTGTTCTGGTTCTGTGAAGGTTTTTCTATTGTCTCTGAACTCTATCAGCACGATTCTAGCTTTAAGTGGAATGCATTAAGCTAATGAAATAAGAACTGTTTATATTTTAAATAGATGACAAAGTCTGAGAATGCAGTTCCCTGTTATGACTTCCCAGATGGTGTGAAGTTCCCCAGCCCTTACTCTGCTGGAGATTTTTTGCCAGTTGTGCTGATATAGTGGGGCTGTTCATTGAACAGAAACAACAGAATCGTCTTGGCTTTAAAAAGAGAAGAGCAGAAGACCTTCTGAGTGTGAAACCAGGATAATTGGGGGGGGAGGGGGAAGGGGGCCTGCATGGGTAGGTGTCAGAGGAACAAACTTGATAAAGAGACTTTGCTGCTAGAAAAAGTGTAGCAGGAAACCTCTGTGAATCTACTGTTGTCACACCATCTGCTTTTTAGGATTGAAGTCAGCAGAGAAAGAAAAAAAACGTAGGTGAGCCTTCATCTGGTTATTGGCATAGAAATGCAAATGTTCTTTCTCTTTGAAGGAAGTAATGCACAAACTGAATCTGTGAGGTAGTGGGTAGGAATGTGTTAAGTTTTTATACTGCATATATCTGATATGAGGTGAATTCTTTTTTTTTTAAAGTTATTTTGTAAAAATCTAATAAAAGGCTTTTTAATCCTCAATGACTTTGTCCTCTTTAGGGTTAGTCTTACACATCTGTCTCTTAGTGAGACTTCTTTGGACTCCCGTTAGCTCTGATAAATTTTCCTTTGACGTTAGCTGTACTATTGTTTTAGTTGCTTGTGGGTCTTTGATTTAAACTCAACATGCAGTAAAAACTTGATCAAGTCTGTATGCCCTTCCGTCTGTGATTGAGTGCCCAACTACTGCTCGTAAGCACTGAAAGAAAAACTATAATGTGAAATTAATTATGTATAAAATATTACTCATTGACTGTGTTGAACACCAAGGCTTGTGTCCTTTCTGAACGAAGTGTGCACTTTATCCTTTTAATTACTGCCAAAATTGGGCCTAATTCTGAGTTCCTTATCTGCAGAGTCTTTGACAAAAAGTAATAAAGGCATTTGTTTTTACTGTTGGCAAGACTGATGAACTAGGGCTACTGTCAATATCTATGTGGTGTTTCTGTTAACAGCTATCTTCTGAGTCCTGCAGCTCTAATCTGTGCAAAAATCTTTCAGCAGCAGTGAGAAGTGGTGTAGGTTTGCAGGCTTACCTATATTTATTTTGATTACAGTTAATATGTTGTTGCTGTCTATTACAAAATTGTATCCCCCTACTTACAAACAAATTGCTTTTAAATCGCTCTCAACAGACTAAAAAAAAAAACAAAACCAAAAATGACTAAATCCTTCAACTCCTTTATCCTCGCCGAGATCGTAATGGCACTGAACTCGACAGCCCTCCATCCAAGAACAACAATGCAATTGTGCACACACCTAAGAATGGCTCTAGTGGGCAGATTGAGGTCCATCTTGCCTAGAATCCTACCCCACAAGTGCCCATAAGCAATGCCCAGGAAGACAGGAGAACAAGATGAACGTAGATGATACTTCCTCCTCTAAATGTTTTCAACTTGGAGCACTTCTAGAGCCTTAGGTAAGTTCCCTTTATACAACAGATTTGAGTGGCTTTCCCATCTCGGAACTTGTCAATATAAATTCATTTCTGGCACCCAGGTTTTTTAGTAGAGGATTTCCACAGGTTGTTTTTTTTTTTTACTTCCACATTAAGAACCATCAATTTCCTTTTTTCTTAAGCTTCTTTCCAGCTTCACGTTACTACTCCTAGTTTTTACGTTAGACAAGATGGTGAACAGCCTGGCTCCAGTCAACCTTTCAGTACAGCTCAAAATTCAGTACATCTCTGTAGCATTCGATACAGGCACGTTAAATCTAGAAGAGATTCAGTAGCTGAAACAGTTCTTCATCTTACCTTCCTTCATCAGCTTGGCCTGTACAGGGGCCTCCTGTAGGTCTGTTGTATCCTTCAGATGAGGGGCCAGGATGCTACTTCAGACGGGTGAACCAGATTTATATGTTGGTGTGACATCTTGTTTTGTCCTGTATTCAACTTTTAACACCCTGCCTAAACTTACCATGGGAAAAGTAAAAGGAAGAAAAAAAAACCCAAAACACCTCAAAGAAAAATAGCACAGCCCACCTTAGTCAAATACCCAACCAAACTCTTCCTTGTGGGATTATAAAGCTACCCCTTAGGAGTCTTTATCTAGGGGATTTTCCTCAATCAAGAGTGATTGATGGAAATTACCCATAAGTTGGTCCTACAGAAAAAAAAAAAAAAAAAAAAAAAAAAATAATTTACCACTTTATTNNNNTTGCCACTTTCTCTAAGTCTATTGGCTTCAGCTGCAGTACATTAAATTAATTTCATCCAGCTTTTTCTCTTTAAACAGTTCTGCTCTACTTTGTTTGTATTTCTGTGGCAACAGCTAGAACGGTTTTAATAGTGGCTGCTTCCTCCACTTAGCCTTTTATCATTGTTTTGCAAGAAAATACCACTTTTGTTTCACCTTTCATTTTACTTGCTGATGCTTCTGCAGTTAGCCTTCACCTGCGGGACTTCTTGTAAGACTAGAAATCACGATGTTATGGTAAGTCTGCTCTTGAATTAACTATTACAGCATGCTAAAATGAATAAGCACATCATCATGATGCACAACTGAAAAAAAAAAAAGGCAAAGCGTTCCCAAAGCAGAACTACAGACCATTCCCTGCAATACCAAATGTATCAGAATACTTTAATTGGATGGGAGATTGGGAAGTTTATAGCATTTCTAGGAAGCCTTTTATAACTAAGACAATAATTTAGAATATAAATAAAATTTATATATCGGATAGTAGTTTCAATGTACATTATGTTGGGTCACATGATGTGAAAGGTACACAAATGCATGCCATCACCTTCACTGAGTGCTAGTCTTCTCAACTGTATCTTTCATTTTTTTTCAAAAGTTCATGCTCTGTCAGTACACATGGTGGATACAGGCTACAGCTTAGCCTTCCTGTGCTGTAGTGGGTAAGCTATGCTAGTAATGGTGACAGCCTGAATGTGCCACAGTTTCTCCCCTTTCAGTTATTAAATTGAAGTTTTCTTCTAAATTAAGGGGTTATAGCAATGCATTCATCCATAAAAAAAATGTGTTTGGGTTTTTGGTTTGTTTTTTTTAAATCCAAGAGCCTGATTTCCATAGCTGAATATGCCTATGGTCACTGTAATAGGTATCAGAGATAATTTAATGTACACTAGAGAGAGAGAGCACTTAACTTGTACACAGTGCTTCTAAGTGGTCTTGAACTCCTTTTGCTTTCTGTGGGCCTATTAGCTAGATGTTTTCTAAATCATCAGGTCTGTTTTATGGAAAAATAAAACGTATCTGGCCATTACTACTTGCATGCACTCATTTAATTTCAGTCCTGGGAAAACAGTAAAAAATACATATATGGTAATGGGCTATTCTAGTAACAATGAGCAGGGCTGATGAAATGGCTGGATAATCTATCCCTGGTGAGTACTACAGTCATTAATTCAGGTTCTCACTGCCTGGCTTTCTGATAGGTGGAGCTCTGGCACTGTTGGTCCGTCCGGTCCCCACCCCCCACGTTATCTCTCTAGGCTAGAAGATGACAAATAAGGGATTATTTTAAATTAGTGGGATGCAAGAGAGGGGAATGTGCAGTGCAATAAATGCTTTGTGTGGATACTTATGTCGGAGCACAAGGGCCTTCTTTGCTCAGCCTAACACTATCTCTGGCGTAAGTATGTCCACATATGGATTTAATCAGAAAAACACAATGCAGAGAAAGCCCAAAGTAATGAACCCCTGATAATTACCTATTTTTTCCCCTTCAGGTCACAAAGTCTTAAGGTAAATTGTATACAAATTTTTATAGCTTAGCCTATCCAAATCAAACTTTAAGACATATAATGAATTAGCAAGAATTACTCTTCATAACAAGCATAAGAGAAACTCACTTTTACTTGATAATCATTTAAGGCAGTCTTGTGATATACTGAGACAGAGCACACAGCAGGAACAGTGTTGACACCTCCGTACAGGCAAGCTAACTCTACCATAAATAATGACAGCAATTATGGCACATTTCTAATGGTCTTGTACTGAGCTTACACAAGGAATTTACCTGAAATGATTCACTCGGAGGTGTACAGCTGTTGAGAGCGGGTAGCTGAGTTTGCGCTTGTTGTAGTTTAGATAGTTAGAAGATACCCAGCTAAAAAAGTAAAATCACTGAACAGAAAATTGGTTGTTTTACCTCCAACCAGGACAGAGCTGTTCTTCGGAAAGGCAGATCTTCAGCTAGCATTCCTCTACTGGGCTCTCAGATCTAGCAGCAGTCCCACAAGATCCCACAGGTATATCCTACCCTTGGACAGAACTAGATATTCAGCAGTGTCACCACTGCTTGTTTAAGGTCGCTTAGTCATCTTCTCTTCGTTGACGTTCTCATTTCTCACTGATGCTCAGTGTTGAACCCCGCAGGTGGGACCCTGCTACCTACCTAATGGCTTACATTATTTCAAAGGTCGGTGCAGTGAGCACGGGATTGGGATGGGTAAAGAACTTGCATGGACATGCAGAGGCAAGATACTTTCAATACTACAGTGGCTGAGATCAGGATTTGTAACCTTTCTTCACATACAATGCAGAGGCTTTGATTCCTGATGCTTAGAGTACCTACCTAGGGTTCTCTATTAATCCTGAAATGGACCTGAGATGAAAGGCAGGCACAGTGTAGGGAAACTGCTACTATTTGTGTAACTTGGAAAACATTTCTAGTCGAATAACGCGTGATACATTCCTTGCAGTTAAGCAGGGACCTCCAATTCTTTAAATACATGCGGTGGCATTTAATTTGTTTCCAACCTTTTACTTAAAATTAGGTATTCCACAACACGTTATATCTGAAGCTAGCTAGCTTGTAGGAGAATCAAGTAGTTTACCAATTTTTCTTTTCTGTTTTTAAACAACATAGTATTTACAGTATTTACAAAGAGGAAAACAGAAATCTACACCTATACATGGAAAAGCTTTACCGGCATTCATGATGCTCCTTGATAATAGAACTAAAGGCATTCTGATGTAAACTTGTCTTCACTCTTTTTTCCCTTTGTCTTCTGTTGCAGAACCAAACTCTCACAACTTCTTTCTCAAGATTGAGCCCCTCGGCCATTCTCATAATCTCCTGAGACGAAGGCTTACTTTGTTCTCCGAAGTGCCTCTCTAGGGCTTCTTTGGCAGCGATACTGGATAAACGGATAAAACATCAGCTTTAAAAACTTTTCTGACACATTCAGGCTTTCACCACTACTTCAGAAGAAGGGTCAAGTAAGATGACTGAAGGTAGTGACTTGGTTTGTTTCCTCTTTTTCTACATAAAGGAAACCTACAGAGCTTGAAGTCCACTGTTGTTACTGGTTGACATGGACAGCATCACATCATTTCAGTACAGAGTAATTTAAAGGTAAAACAAGCATGAAGTTTGGTGCCACTTCAGTGGTGATAGTGAAACATTCATGCTTCTTGATGTTCTCTAGGAGATACAGCTGCTAGCTAGACATGAATGGGATCACAGGAATTGGAACAAGCCTGGCCACTCATTCTGACCCCATTACAGCAGTTTTGTGGGAGCTCAGCAAATGTACGTTTCTGGGGTTACCTGGTTGTATCAAATCATTTGGATTTACAGAGGGGAAGACCTTCACCACTTACAATCTGGGAAAACCTTGTATGCTGTATCAAGTTCTGCAACTTATTCTGGTATAGAGAGGGCACTAGAGTATTTCTAGAAATCAGAGAAATTTATGGCAAGCTGTTTTAGCATTGTCTGCCTTCATCTATTCTTTGCAGTTGTCAGTGACCAAAGTTGAGTGCTTCAATAAACAAAGTACGTTAAGACTGCTATCTTTCCTTGTTGCCAGACAGAATATGCTTCCTCTTTGTGTTAAGTATTCTCAGAAAACTAAGAGTATCTGAGACGTGATTGCGTGCCACCAGGATGCATCCAAAACTGGCTTCAGCAGTAGCTGTAATTTCTTTGGACACAAGAGGGCACTTAATGCATTATTCTGGAAATGAGGTGCTGGTATTTCTGTCATAGAAAATTGTAAAGTTGGAGTTCTAGTTATTTCACTACTTCATCTGTAATATGTTGTTCATTTTTCATTTATAAGTCTATTTCATGATATTTAGTAATATTAACATAACTATTTAATTAATACAACTACATCTCTGCACACACAGAAGTATAGAAACGTTGGTTTTGACTAACAGTTTCTTAGGCTTTCTGATTAAAGTAGAAAACAAAGTAGCCTCCACAAATTCAAATTAAGTAGCTTTTGCTCAGGGTACGACTAACCTATTTTAGTTAGTGAGACTTTTGTTTTATCTCTAGTTTGCCTTCAAACACCCATTAAGAGTTGCTGAGAGTATGGCTGCAGTTCACATAAAGTCCATTTCCCTGATTAGTTTGAGGTCTGCAAACTGAGGTCCTATAAGCCGTCAAAGGAACAATTAATATTTTATTACTATACGGGATTTGGTACTGGACTTCTACCCAGTTATCTGTGCCCTTAACAACCTGCCATATTTGATACTCCCAGTGCCGTGGAGTTAGATATAAAAGCAGGAATAATTAAAAGCCACTTAATATGAAGACTGATTTCCTCATGTAGCTGTTAAAAAACACCACTAAAGCACACAATGTTAGATGAGCAGTCTTCAGTGGGCTCCTCCGGACAGAGATGCTCTCAACTCATAGCTCTCACGCAGGCCGTACCGCATAAACTGGCAAGATCCTGGCCAGTTTTTGCCACTCGGGTCCTTACTGCCTTGGAGAGAAGCCGAGAGGAGAAACTGGTCTCCCAAGAGTAAAACTTCATCCCTTGTGAGGTGCTGTTATGAGCAAGTGAGCTATGAAGCATCTCACATTCCCGACTCACTCCTAATTGAGGAGCATCCCATCAGGGGAATATTTACTTCAAAAGTAAGAGAAAAATCACGTCTTAATTTTATTCTTTATATCAAAGGTAATATTACCAAAAAAACCAAAACCAACAACAAAACCAAATCAAGTCTCAATTTGAAAGCGAAAGGAAAATATACATGTGGCTATGAGGTTCTGATGTTGTGGGATGACAGAGCAGCCTACATCTTTGGGAGACATCATGGCACATCAGGAAGGGTCCCTGTTCAAAGAACAGGCACTTCACTGTAACAGATAGGGCCTGGCAGCACCAAGGTTGTGCCCAGAGGCAGCCAAATTCCCTTCTTGTGGAAGAATGCTACAGCTCCCTTGAGGTTCCAAGTGAATTCTTCTTCACCAAAGCTTATCCTGGGATATCTAAAGGAGAAGGAATTACCCCACGTTCTCATTTTTCCTATTTGGTAATTGTTTTCACAATATGATTTATGAGCTTGTTTGATTTCTATATGAAGTTAAGGCTAGATAAATGGCCACCAGAGATGTGAGAAGCAAGAGAAGGAAATGCCCGGTACAACTCTTTTTTTTTTCTTTTTTTTCCATTCGGCTCATTGAAGTGCTTCTTTGGGAACTCCAAATAATACAGTGACAGAAGGCAGTGACAGGGATCCAATTTTTAGTGTAAAAGCTTGTTCTCAAACTTCCCAGACCTCAATTCTCCTTCAAAATAATGCAATTTATTTTGGTATTATATAAAACCTCGCAAAATATAAAGAAGGATGATCTGATACCTTATTCACTATATAGATGTCATCAAATTCAGGCAGAATTAGAATAAAATATTTTTTTCATATTAAAGTACGTTGTTAGATGTTGGGAAAAAAAGTCTTTAATTGGGAAATATAGTATATCTGGACCAAATTAGGGTTTTTGAGGGTTATGTTGTTATTTTTCAGTGGAATGTTACAAAATAGTGAAACATTTTGAAACACTAGCTATAGACATTCATTAATAGAAAATAAGGCTTTGAATTCAAGCCCAAGAAAAACAAACATCTTAGCCAAAGGCATAACATGTAATGCCCTAAATATTTATTACCTTATGGTGGTTCTGCGCTTCCTCTTCCGCTCATTCACTCCAACTTTTTCATTGTATAAAGCTGCATTAAAACAAAACAAGGCAAAACGCAGCAGTTACCTTCACAGAGAATGGAAAACAAGCACAATTATGTCCAGAAAAACAGTCTCTTTCTTTGATGACAGAAGAAAGCTATCAGATAATGCCACTGAATGAGAGCGGCACCACAACAGGAAGACTTTTTTTCTTTAAGATGGCTGGTCATTGTTTTCCCTCCAGCTATAGATGGTTATTAGCAAGAATTTATGTACCACTGGTAAAGCTGCAAACAGTACTGGCTCAGTGCCTGCATACCTGAGGAACTGTACTTCATCCCCCTCCTTTCTACTTCCTCCTACTCTGCAGATGGGGAGGAAGAGTCCATTTTCATACTTCTTGGCTCACTCTCTCTTCAGAACTACAACCTTGGCTCCCAACAACATTTATTCACCTGCCTCTTCCACCCTACTTTTTGAATGGACAAGTTCCGTCTCACTTCCAAGAGGCTGCTCCCTGCACACACAATCTTATCCCACAGCTCAAGCCTGCAAATGCTGCTCCAGCAGTCAGCAGCTGCTACTCACCCCAACCCACTTTCAAGTGATTCTTGCAATGTGCCAGCCATATTAGGAGAGTCTCTGGTTTCTAGGGAAAGGAAGCTTTCAACATTCGGTTCAAAGGAAACTGAAATGTGCAGCAGAAGCAGCTGTTTAACAGCATTTCCTACTATTGAACACCATGACAAATCCAAAAAGTGGTATTAAGATCATCTCCTCTTTCTTCTCGTGCTAGGTGAGTACTGCAGAGCGGTAGTCCTGGCTTTCACTGTCACCTCCAGGCGTACTGCTTCCCAGCATCACAATTCATCTGACCAAAAACATTGTTCTTTAAAACAACCCATTTTCTTTCAAATCAACCAACCTGTTCTAAAGTACACTTTGCCCAATGAACCCCATGACTCTTCCTGCAACTGGAAAGTAACTGGGAAAAAGAAATGGAAACCCCTAGCAGCAAAAACATCACATCAAAAACCTCTATGCCATGCTACTCTTCTCCAGGGTTCAAAGACCACTACCTCACCTGAACTCAAATCCTTGCCCCCATAGCCTTATCTCATATGTTAGAGGCTGCAAGGAAGAGTCCTTTGATAGTGAAGAAACCCTGTATGCTACAAAATGGGCTGTCCTGCAGATCTTAATAACAGTTCTGATCTATGATACAGCAATGGAACTAGTTTGTTGGGGTGGAACTGAAAGAAAATACTTCCAATAGGCCACATAGTGGTGTTTTTACTATTCTCCACCCTCCATGCATTTCAATTTGCTCTCACCCCCAAAAAAGATAACCAAAATTTAATGTAAATTCAATACCTTAGCATTGAAAGCTGGTAAAACAAAACCTTCAGTCTATGGAAGACACATGCTAGTTCTTCAATGTACATATAGGATTCTAGTTTAAATGCAAATCAATATTTAGAGGATTTCAATTCTCTACCTCCTACTTGTTCTGCTTCCTCCAGCCACTTGGACAGTATCGATTTCAGTTTGCATGCATTCTTGAAACTCAGCTGCAAGTTTTCAAACCGGCAAATAGTAGTTTGGCTGAATTCAGAGCCATGCACCGCAGCCAGCGCTTCTCCAACATTGGTTTGTGTATAACCTGTCAAAAACAAAGAGAAAAAAAGTCACTTTGGAGTTTTCTAGAAATGGTTACTTTTCTTCAGCTCTTTAGTGCTGACCCTTCTGAACATTGTGCGCTTGCATTGTCTTCAGGATGGGCTTTCTGCAGAAGTCTCTGTGGCTGACTTCAAGCTCATCTCAGAGATTAGTTCAGTCTTCTTTTGGTTTTGGTGGAGTTTTATACCTATTTAAGTGGAGTTTTACACTCCAAGATTAGGAATCTGAGAAGAATCTAGACACCCCATATCACTGATATGCAATAGCAATAAAGGAATCCCTGGTGACCATGCTAGTCTTCCATTACTTGTTACAGCAATTAAGTTGAAGCAATTGGAGAAATGCTGGATGCTGATTTTGTAGCAGCAGCTCCTCATTCAGTCCTCTGAATGTATCTGCTATGTCCAGGGGTCTACCTCATTGACCTCCCTTCCTGCTTCTGTGCCAGAACTGGCAGGATCTCCTTAGATGCCGAATGTCTCACAAGACAGCTTTTTATCTCCACTTTCATTGCACTACCTCTGTGTCTCTCAGCCTCAGACCCACAGCTCATATTAATTCTGTCTTCCCTTGTAAAGATCAACCTCAAATTAGTTTTCCTGTACAAATTGATTCTTCCCATCAGAGCATTAAGCCCAGTCTTACAGGCTCTGTCGTCTGTTTACATCAGAGGAAGTTTTGTTCCCTCACAAACTTAGGATAAAGATGTGGTAGTAATTACAGTGACTAGCAGCATGGGGCCTAGCAAACCTCCCCATTGCTGTGGTTGACTAATATTAAACACATGATATACAGCAAAATTGACCAAGTTGCAAATACTATTTTAAATCCTAAGTTTTTGTTTCAGTCTTTATTTTCACACTGCAAATGGAACACGCTAGCTTTCTAGCTGTTGAGGTAATGCAGCGATACTTGTAATAACCTTACAACTTTTTCTACATTTATAAAGCTAGATTTTTGTAAGAATTCACTATTTTGTAATGATGTAATGTGATAAGTAATATTGTAAAAATTGCAACTCTTAATTCAGAGTCCCCAGTATTCATAAGCAGGATAAATCTTCAGCACCAGATATTTGAGGTTTTTTCATACAGTTCAAAGAAGGATGAGATGGGCTTTTACTTTACAATGTACCTCAATCCTTCTGTGGAAAGGGGAAATTCCCTAGAGATGAGAAAGCCCAGGCTCAGTCCACCTTTGTCCTCAGGTAGGATTGCCCAGTGAAAGAAAAGCAGCTCACCAGAGACTGCAATCCCACTTGCGTTAGCCCCAGTTGTTATCAGATAGAGACAAAGATACCGGTTGCTGCTGTACTGGTGCCTTGTCACCAGAAAATAAAACAGAAAACGAAGCTTCCCACTGGTACAAAAGAATCGCCACAGATGTCACCCATCTTGTATACTAAAATGACATTGCACATCTTGTGAGATGGAGCACTTTATGGGGGAGCAAGTGGGCAGAAAAGGTGAGAGCATGTGTTGCCCTAAGTTGCAGAAATTTTAGGGCTGTGCAAAAATAACTCACCTGCTACTGAATGTAATTTAATGAAAAGCAATAGTTTTCTCTGCACTTAAATCAAATAATTTAAGGGCAGGAAAGTTTAAAGTTCCTTTCTGCATACTAAGTTGCAAAAAGCTGAAGTTCATTAATTCTCTGCAAGTCTTCTAGGAATGGAGAAAGTTTGGCAGTGCAAGACAGGATTAGACAACTGCAGAGGCCAGACCATAAAACATTCATAAATAATTTGGCTGCCATTGGAAGCTTTCAGCCTTTTGTTCACAGACATAAAACACATACCCAGCTTAATTCTCCGCAGCTTGAATTCATTAGCAAATTTCTCAAGTTCCCTGATTTCAGGGGAGTCCATATCAACGGGCTCTTCGACTGACTTGCTTTTTCTGCGGAACTCCTGCTTGAAGTCTGTGGCGGTGGGATCGTCTGCGAGGAGAGACTGGTGCATGGATGTGAAGCTGTGGCCCAGGGCACAGGAGCTGGCGCTCAGGGCGTGCTCCGGGAATTTATAAAGGCAAGGAGTCAGGCTACCTGAACAATACCAAATAGAAAATGCAGGGCAGTTATTCTTTACTGCTATGCAATAAAAACACACCCTCATCATCTCAAAATCCATGTCTGTGATATTTATTATATAATACATGCAAAAGTATCCAAGAGTGTGGATCTCCTAAGAGATATGTTCTCTCTCTTGTCCTCATACATGAAAACAAACCAACGCTCACTTTCACGGGCCATAGCCATCCTATTTCATAGCAGAGTGTGATGCGCTTAATAAGGTTAGAGTTATTTTGATGGTTGGACTAGATGACCTTAAAAGTCCCTTCCAACCTAGACATTTCTATGATTCTAAGATGATAAATGGCCTAAACATAAACAAATAACAATGTAAAGCCTCAGCTGGAATTAAGTGGCACAACAAGATTGATAGATCTATGTCATTTTGGACCACTTTGGAGCAGACCTCAGAAGCTCAGTAGTCTCCCACCCTTTTTTCCATTTACTTTTTTTTTTTTTTCTTCACTTTCCTGATTGCTCTCACCAGTGCTGGAAGTACTAACACCACAGGAATATTTTTATATGCTTCACGCAGGATAATCACAAAAAAATAAAGCATCAGAGAATAAAGGAAAAGAGTGAAAAAGAGAAGGACTTGCTTTGCAAGGTGCTGACACCATTTACCACATTTGGATGTGGCATGCTGCATGTCTGTAAGATGCGACTCTGGGAGAGACTTGCTGATAGCATCTCTGGAGTTGTGGGCTTGATCCCTAAAAAAAAAAAGTAAGGGTGAAAAAGAAATTAAAAATTAAGATGTACTTATTTTAGAATGAAACAAAATTAAATTCCAAGCAATATCTTTTGTTTAATACCGATTAACTTTTTCCAGTGAAAAACGACAGGAATATTTACAACAGACACGTAAACACACAATGAAATGCAATATTTGGACATTTGCACACCATGAAGAAACTCTACTATCTGTCCCTAAAAAGGCCCTATTCAGATATATGCATCTATGCGGACCTACTCTAATATTTCTTTCATTATTGGGTGAAATAAATTTGGATTAGCTCAGAGTCACAATTATTCCCTGTGAGTTGTGTTAATTTGGTTCATGGCATTATCACATTAACTGCTACTGGAACTTGCAAGTTCCTTTTTTCTTACTCAGCCTAGGACATAGAAAACTGAGCAGAATGCTAGCATACATTCATGAATGTAAAAAATCCATAACCATCTGTATGGTCTGCCTGCTGAATTCAGTTATCCTTCCCTTACGTCATCATTTTATTTTATAGTTCCAGTCTGGGCTCCATCACCCCAGGTACTGAGAATACACAGGTACGTTGGGTACATCAGTCCTGGTCCCTCAAAAAATGATAGTCACCAAGGTGAGCATAGGTGAGCAAAAAGAGCAGCACTGTCTCAGTCTTGTAGAGCGAAATAAGAGACAAGAGTGATTTCCCAAGATATGCAGAAGTTTGGGAAAACCCTGGGCACCGACCCTTGATTTCCTAACCACTTTTCTAATGCCTGAACCCTAGTCCTGTCTTCTTTAAGCAATTGTCTTGAATTAATCCCTCTAAAAGAAAACCGACCAAAATCAACATGCTAATAGCTCACCCAGCTGAAAGTATGTCTCTTACCTGCCATCACCCCATAGGTAGATGGTTGATTTCCATAATGACAGGAAGGCACAGAGTAATGAAGGCCTGCCCAAGAGTTTCCCATCGTGGCAAAGTGGACGTCGGAGCATATAAGAGTTCAGATTAAAAACAAAACAGTAGGGACTGGTAAGACAATGCATGAGCATTCAAGACATAGCCTTTACATTCAGAGGCAGACACTATCCTTGTATGTGGTTTTTGTGTGTATTCAGTAAGCATTTAACTCTGGGCCACAACCATCAGTATAACACTGCTGGAAGTCCAGACACTTGTCCAGGTTTCACCAGACTAGACTGCCAGTATAACAGTGAAATACACTCTGAGCCAAAACCAGAAATCGTCATGTTGTGTTCTCGGTGCCTCATTTTTAGTATAATCTATGGGCATAACCCAGTTCGCATATATTGCTGAGCAAGGGAAGCACTGAACTCTCCAGGAGGAACATGGTTCCTCTCCCCTCTCAATTTCCACACAGCACTTCATTTAATCTTTCTCAAAACTTGCTCAGTGTTCCCAGAAAGTTGATTGGCTTCACTGTCATGCAAACCGCACAGTGAACCAGACATCAAGAAAGGAAACATGTTTTGCATGCCTAAGACCTGGGCTTTCAAAAGCAGCATTTTGGGACATTTGCTTTGAGGCATCCAGAAGTCACATTTTCTTAAATGCCAAGCCACCAAAACCATTTCAGAGTGCTTTGGCAACATGGTAGGGAAACAGAATGATAGACTCTGGCCTCTCCTAAAAAGTTAGACCTAAATCAATACGTTCCACCATCAGCACCAATAACCACACAATTAATTTATCTCTCGTCTTTTCCAGAGGTGTTTCAGATCTGTGCTAAGTATTCGCCAGTGCCTGAAGAATCAGACAATTTTTTACTGAATGCAAAATGAGAGATATGGCTGTTTCTCATGCATAAGTAGGCACAGAAATGCATATACTGTCCCCTCTAACAACTGCTGTAAAGTATAATATTAAAAATTCATGTTTGTGAACATTCAGATATGTAAAACTGCACGTTAGAGCATGCATTCCAGTTACTCAAAACAATATAATTAATTAGGGATTACAATTTCTGGGTTTTATAACTATAATCATAACAGTAAAATGTCCTGTTTAGATATACTTACACAGATAAAAAAAATCTGCTAAAACAGGCATACTTATAGTAGCATAAATACACTCAAAATAAAGATTGCATTAATAATACTAATACGTTTAGGGCAATGCAATTTTTCTGTTGGGATAAGATTTCAGTGTTTACTGGTGGTTAATTTCTATTATTTCATAATCCATAGACTAATTTTTATGCATAAAAATAGCAGACTTGCTAATAAGGGTTTAAATTTAAATAGTGAGGATAATGTTATTTAAATAAAAATAATTAAATTGTTAAGAATACTGCAGAACTTCAGCTGTATGACACGGTATAGTATTTGAACAGAAATATATTCACCTCTATTTTGTGATGCAGAATCGTTACACACATTTTAAAAAATTTTTACGTTTAATGTAAGTTGTTATTCAAAATTCTTTCACGACTACTTCATGCACAAATACTCTTTAGATGCTTTCACCTGAATGGCATTATTTATTACAATTTCTGAATCTATGTATGAATTTTGTAAACCTTTACTCATTATACCCCTTGTCATTGCTTCCATTCTCACAGAGTTGCCTGCTAGATGTGGTCCTGCAAACAAAATTCCTACTGACTACAGCAATATTTGTCCTTGGGTGGTAACTGCAAATTATCAAAACCCACATGTGAAGCAGAACAACAAATGCTTTTGGCTGGCTGGTTATCACCATATAGCTTTTATTACGTATCAGATGAATCTAGAAAATACTACTATGATACAAATACATAAATTTGGCCTCATACAAAATTTAAATTCTCCTATTCCCTACTACCTCCGCCAACCAATAGCCTTATTAAGATATGTTGAGCTTCTTGCCTAATGTACAAAATTCTACCCCCAATGCTCAGTTTTCATTATTTACATGTTTTCTTATTATTAAAATGTTTTATTACCAATGCATTTCAGAAGGTTAATTTCTTGTTAAGACTCCAAATAAGATTCTTACCTTAAATGCAATTTCAAGGAAATCAAAACTATTTCTTTCCTGAGAGCTTTCCATCAGCAATAACTGTATTCTAGAATCCTGCTTCTGCAGGTTTAAGGCTGCAAGGAAACTCTCTCTCAGATAGTCCAGTGATTACATAGACCTAATATTTAAGTGCAATTAATTGGATTATATACACAAATACACAAAATTCAAAATTATCTATGAGATTTCTGCCTCCAGTTTTGAACATCCTACTTAAAATTTTACTCTTGATTCAAAAATGAAGTGCTTTGTAAAGCAATTCCCCAAATTATATTTCAACCTGACTTGTTTTAAATACACTTCCTATTTAAAGTAACAAAGTATTTTAAACTTTAATTTATATGACACATCACTGAAGACTATATAGTCCTAACAACCTTGACAATGTTTGAGCCTGTTCTAAGTTTATGCATTGGTGGCATTCTTGAGCTTAATCTTCTAGCAAACTTAGACAAAGTTACAAATTTAGCTAAAATAAAAACCTTTGGGATTTTCCCGATTTATTCATCCTGCAGAGTTTTATGGAAATGCCTCTACTTTAAGCAGTCCCAATCACACACAGCATTGGTATCAAACACTTTACATATTGCAGAACTCGATGAACATGTATCATCCAAAAGCATTACAAATGAGAGTTACTGAGAACAAGATTATTTTTTAAAAGGTACCTGTAGACACAACATTGGTGGCATGGTTAGAAACCGGCAGGCACTCTGCGGCGCTGTGATGCATTATCAGAGGCAGTGAGGGAGAAGAGTCAGAATTCAAGGGTACAAAGGTGTCAGATGAAGCAAACGCTTGGCAAGTCATACCCTCCAACAGGAAAAAGAGCTGCTCACCCCTGTTTTCTAACAGAACAGAGCCTGCACGATTAACAGCAGCTCAAACTCTGTTACAGGCTTTTTACCTGCATATACATATACAGGAGGGCTCCAGAGTACAGGGAGGTCGTGTGCAGGTATTTATACCACTAGGAAATCCCTTTATCCATTTTAATGTTCTTTTCCCAGCAATATTGCTATACTGCTATAGAGCCTCCTTCCTTCCCACACAAACACAATACGTATCCAATTAATAGGGGGCGAGGGGGAGAAGAGGGAAACCAGAGACGTGATTTGACAGATATTTTCAATTAGCTCTTTTGTGAAGAACAATGACCAGAAAAAAAATATGAAAGTATCGTCTCCAAAGTTGGTAGCAATGAGACAGGTACGTTTAATACTAAGTAGGTTTCTACAGTTAACACCTGCCCTCAAAATCTCACCCAGGCAATTATCTGGAAGACAACTTGGCTAAGAGCTTAATCAAAAGTGTGCAAAAGTCAAAAACCTATAGCAAAATAATCTAAATTAACCTAATTCCCAGTGATCCCAGCAGTTGCACAGTGATCATTTGTCTTAACATATACTAGCATAAATCAGACGTGTAATATGGAACAGCTGTATCCAGAAGGAAGTTTCTGTACAGATCACTTTACATAAGCATGAAGTGCTAAATGTTTATCTAAGGCAAACTCTTGAAAGAGTTGTCACATAAATCTCATTCACAGTTCCTATTATTAATTTATAGTACGTCTATAGTCTCATCCAGAAGGCCCTGATCTTTACTGTGCTACACACTAAGTTAAAAGCAAGAGCTTTTCTTAAAGAATTTACTAAGTGATTAGTTGACATATGTTTGGAATTACTTTGGAGCAGTAAAAGACATACAGATTACCCTAAAATGATGGAAATTACTGCAGTATACCTTGGTCACATATTCTATATATATTCTGTAAATTTTTAAAGGACACAGACGGTCTACTTAATTTATTTTTACAAGGTAAAATGTATTATGTGGTGGGGGTTTTTTGTGGTCTGTGTTTCTGGTTCTTAAGGGGTTTAGGGGTGGCTTGGGGCAGGGAGATTTTGTAATCAAAGCTGGTGTGGTTAGACCTTTTATGATTATTTTACATAAAGGTGATTATACTTTCTGTGTGTTTGGTATTCCAAACTGGTTCAAATATCTGAATTAGGATTTTGACAGCACAGACTTCAAATATGGGAGATGGGAATAATTATGCGTGTCATTTTCCATGGATTATTGCAGGAAAGTGATATTGCATTGGGCCGTTCTGTAGAATCCCTGATATTATCTGTCAGTGTGTTCTGGGGAAGGCTGTATCTCTGATGTTGTTGAGAAATTTTGGAAGAATTGCTGCATATAGCAAATTGCACATGTGCTTGAACAGTGGTGAGGCTCTATGCTTATAACTACTACCTATACATGCACTTTCATATGCAAAAATATACAAAAAGTTTTAAATAATCATTGCAATATTATGGAAGACACTATCACCAAACAAACTGCCATCTGTACTGCTCTAGGATTTGTCTAATTTATATTAATGTCCATGGATTCATGCGTAAGAATAAAGTCTTAAAATCCAGCATTTCATTCAGCCAAGGGTATATTTGGAACCCATAAAATTTTCACATCAGAGCATGGCACTTGAAGGAAACTAGGACAGAAGTCAACAACAATATTGTTTAACAGCCTACAGACTATAAACAGTTCTCAAATGGTACATCTTTCTTATGATACCAATAATTTTGTTAGCTCCGATAGCAGATGTGTAACAGCCAGAATGCTATGCATAAACTCACTCAAGTGAGTAGAAATTCAACAACTATTTTAAGCATTTTCACCTCTGGTGACCTTTTCTCCCTCAGCAAGGAGCATCATACATTCACAAGGGGCTTCAGTCCACCTACTTACTTGGGTTTTTAAGACATGGGAGAAAAAGAAAAATTAAGAAAAATGTTGCAGCCTTGTCCATGACAATCCTTTTTTTCTCAGATCCCAATGGATAATATTTCTACTGCAAATTCATAGCTAGACACAAAGAAGTTGTAGCCTGTGTGTCGTGTCCCCCTCCCCTCCCCCATACAAGATGGAGTCTCATTTCCAGATTTCCATTTCTTCCTGAGGTCAGGATAATTACCTAACTTCGCCCAGGTGCTCAACCTTTCCAGATCCATACAGTTCATCAGAGGAGATTGTAGTAGATTCATGAAAGGTGGTCACTTACAGAAGCTGGAATCCAGAGACACTGGGAAAGTATATTCAACCAGCAATTGTGAGGCACTGAAATATTCCTTGGAGCATCATAGAAAGCTGTTTTGTGACACCATTCCAGGTACCACCTCAAATGAGTTTTTTCACACCAATGCTATTTAGTGTTGTGTTTTGTACTGCTCAATGACTGAGATTTTTATGTGTTTGTGCCAAATTGCCTACTTCTTGCTACAGGCAACAACTTCACTTTTTCGTCTCTTTTTGATTATAACTGAGTGTTCAGTTGTATTCAGTTGAAAAAACCCCAAAAGTTATTTTGTGGCATTTTTGAGGATCTTGAATAGTTAGGCTCTTTTACCAGTACTAGTATTTGACAGTATTTGACAAATTTTACACTCATCAGGTAGAACAATAGAGCTCATTTCTAATAAGAATAGCACCTTTCTTAAGATTTGTTACAACCTTCTGGGGATACAATACTAAGTCGTCTGCTGCTACTTTTCTGTTCTCTCAAGAAGAATTCCTTGATGGCAAAGTCCTGTCAAGCCAGCCACACTCAGCTGGGCTTCAGATTGTCTTACCCAAAGTTACCCTATGGCTCTGTATATTGTGATTTCATTGAGATTTTAAAATTGTGCCTCACAGAAGAAGAATATTGCTGATATTTTCTCTTCTTATCCCAACCCCTATCTAGATCTGCAGTAAAAGATACTCTTCTGCTTGTTTAGGGAGGTTCTGAGGCCACATGGATCCTAAAAGTGCCTCCTTACTGCCATGCTGACATCTCAAGAGCATGTGCCACCTCTTTGCCCAAGGAGACTCCATTCTGGCCATAAGAACATCTTAATCATAAGAAAAAAAAAAAAAGGTACAGTGGTCCTCCTCTGTGACAAGAAGCAATCAAACTTTGGGACTGGAGAAGTCAGGTTGAACTAACAGTAGTTTCTCTCCTCACTATGCCACAGAAGAAGACCTAAGTTTTCCAGACTGGTAGATGACGAATGGGAGGCCTGGAGCAATGGGGTATATGTTTGGTTGGTTGGTTGGGGAAGAGGGGATTGTTGGTTGGTTTGTTTGGGTTTTTTTATTTTTTTGTGTTTGGGTTTTTTGTTTGTTTCTTTCTTTTTAAATCTTAATATTATAACACTATAAAAGCCACACAAAGTACTTATTTTTTACCTCGTCAGAAACCAACAGGACGTGCCAGTTTATCTACAGCCCTCTGAGCAGAAATAGTCCCCCCTTACTTCATTATATGGCTTATATCTGTCCTCCTTCTAAACCACATACATTGGACAGACCCTAAAAAGAAAGACAGAACTGCCCTAATTATGTACTAGTAAATCCCAACCACCTAGTTGTAGTGAGTACAATCCCACTAGTAAATCTCAACACTCAGTATCCCAAGTCTAGACAGGTTATGGAAACTGAATGCATGTGTCCTTTTATGGTGAGAGAGTGCCTTACAAATGAGAAAGTCTTTGCTGGACATACTCAAGTGGACCAAGTAATACATGTGGAAATCATTATCACCCAGAGACCACTGTCTTCCATTATTTCTGAATTGCCTACTACTACTTAAAAATGAAAGAGTAGCAGTTAATCTAAGGGCTTCCATCATGAACGTCAGACCTGCAGCCACCAACTGAAAGAGTTCATCCCTTCTTTACACTTACAAGTGCCCTTAAAAATTCAGAGGCCATTTTCTGCCCTGAGACACCAACTCCCATTCTCCATTTAGGTGGTAATACGATGTTGGTAGATGTCATAGTAAAGACCATCTGCCCACTCCTGAATCCTCAGTTGAAAACGGCCTTTTGGGAGGCTATTAATTCTATAAGGAGGACTAGAGACAATAAAGATTTTAATGACTGAGTCTCTTTTTACACTGTCCAATACGGGATAATGCTGACATCACTTTAATTTCTTCCCTTAAGTTATCTCCAGTTTTCACTTCATGTTAGGTGACTGCTTCTTTTCTCCTTAAATCTGTTCTCATTGAATCCTAAAATACTGAAGAGATCCTTGAAAAGCCCTTGGAGTTTTTGCTTAGACAGAATAAAGTTATCGGTTTTCATGGCAGAAAGACCGCTTCCCGTGGTTTTCTCAGCTCAGAAATAGCCTCTCATTGTAGGCTCTCAAGACTGGCTGTAAGAAAGCCAGAGAAAGCACCGTTATTTCACAGAATCACAGAATATCAGAGATTGGAAGGGACCTTGAAAGATCGTCTAGTCCAATCTCCCTGCCAGAGCAGGAACACCCAGATCAGGTCATACAGGAACACATCCAGGTGGTTTTTGAATGTCTCCAGAGAAGGAGACTCCACAACCTCTCTGGGCAACATGTTCCAGTGTTCCGTCACCCTCACTGTAAAAAAGTTTTCCCTCATATTTAAGTGGAACCTCTTGTGTTCCAACTTGTACCCATTTCCCCTTGTTCTATCATTGCCTGTCACTGAGAAGAGCCTGGCTCCATCCTCCTGACACTCACCCTTTACATATTTATAAACATTAATGAAGTCAACCCTCAGTCTCCTCCAAGCTAAAGAGACCCAGCTCCCTCAGTCTTTCCTTGTATGGGAGATGCTCCACTCCCTTAGTCATCTTTGTAGCCCTATCCTGGACTCTCTCCAGCAGTTCCCCATCCTTCTTCAACTGAGGGACCCAGAACTGGACACAATATTCCAGATGGGGTCTCACCAGGGCAGAGTAGCGGGGGAGGAGAACCTCTCTTGACCTACTGACCACAGCCCTTCTAATACACCCCAGGATGCCATTGGCCTTCTTGGCTATCAGGGCACAGTGCTCGTTCATGATCATCCTGCTGTCTNGTCCAGGCTCCATGGGGCTATCTCTGTTTCCAAAAGTTGATCCCATGCTGATTGACAACATGAATTTTTATCCTCACCTTTGCCAAGTGTTGTATAATTACAAAGGAAATCAGGCATAATGCTGATCTTGGTCTCCACACCTTTTTCCAGATAAGTTGAAAATATAAGGCTTGTTCTTATAAGGAGCTGGTAGAGATGGAAACCTCCACAAGCATAATCACTATAATACTCTTAAGGCTGAAATATAACCCACTGAAACAATTATCCACATGTATATTTACAATCTGGAGAGGGGATGTGTGTATGCACATATATACATACATATATATCTCACTCTCCCAATACTACACCTCAAAGAAATTCTGGTTCCTTGGGAAGTAAGGTTCACTTTTGACTTTACTGCACGTGGAGTGGGGAATCTTTAACTCCTCCTATTTCTGATACTACTACAATTTGCATCCTGTGACCCCTGTACACTTTGCACAATGTACTTGTATGTAAAAATTCCTCTGTCACATGTTTTATTTTTATGCAGAATACCTAACTTCCCAGTTTTTCATTCTGTAATTTCATGGTTAGTTTTCAGTGGGTTGGGTAAAAGCTATAAAAGAAATAGAAAGGGAAAAAAAATTACTTTCTGACTTGCCAGTGACAGTTTTTCAGGGATATATGATAAAGCAAGAAATTAAGCGTGGTCCATCTGTATTCCAGATTTCCAGGATTTACTGGGACTTTCATTTGTACCATTCCTCTTTGTAGGGAATTTTCTTAATTTATTTTATTACTGACACACTCTGCAAAGCTGAGAAGTTTGTTGTAGCTTTTCTGCATGAAGGACCCAAGCTCTGCCTGCTGTAACGTGCATCTACAAAACACAGTGGAGGCCATTTCATAGGCACACGGGTTCTAAATGATCTGGAACAGCAAGTGCATAGTTCCTCCTTTCTCCATGTCAACACAGTAGCACACTTAGGCCTCAGCTCCCAAGCAGAAATACTCTATCACGGCTACATTGGAAAGCTGGTCTGTGAAGCCCATAATAATGGTAGCCCTTTAAATACAGATGATTAGGCTAGTCCTCAGTATCACAAGAACACTTTAGTTTTCAAGGACTTGTCTTTGAAGAGTGAGCAGCCCCAAAGGCAGTTGGTATCAATAGGAGCTGGAAGGACTGAGCATCACAAAAAGTCAAAACTGAAAGAGATTTCATCAGATCTCGGAATATAAACATTAAATATGCCAGTATTATTATGCGAAACCAGTGATCTGGATGGAAATAATCAGTGATATAATTGCAGCTGCTATGTTGTTTTTGCAAAATTTTAATATTTTCAATAGTTCACAACTGCTAAAAAGAGCTGCATGTTTACACGATAC
>VXBJ01005260.1:390852-413031 GCA_013400055.1 Nycticryphes semicollaris
CCCCCCCCCCCCCCTTTATTTTTTAATATCCAGAAAGATCTTTCACTGAAATTACTATGCTCATGTTGTTATTGAAAATACTAAGGAGACAGAGGGATATCATAGATGTATGGTTTACTTCCTACACTGTCAACAAAAAAGACAATTCTAAGTACATTACACTGTGCACAGGAAAAAATGTAAATCTTTCTTAGATAAGACATAAATTGACTAACTAATTGTCAGTGTATGCCATGGATAGTTTCATCCACAAAAGATGGGGAGGGCAGGAAGATTAAAAATTTTCAAGGAAGACACTTTCCCAGGGACCAGCACAATGCATTTCACTTTGAAAAAACCTATGGAAGGCTTATCTGGTCTTTCTGCCAAAGTCTGGTTTGCCAGAGTCTGAGTAAAAAACACGTGTAATTGCATTAGAGCAAACAATAGCCTTAAAGCCTGATTTAGACCAAGTGGGACTACTTGATAAAGACCAAAAAGAATGTAAGATTATTTGTTTCTCTGAACCACCTGTCCTTAACATTAGATCATCTCCACAGAAAAGAGCCCTTGAACATACAGCACAGACGTGATCTGTTATCTACAGGGAAAGGTGCTGTTCCCACGGCTCTCAAAGAACAACCTGAGCCTTGTCAGCAGCTCCCCATACAGGGAGCATCATTAAAAGATGTTGAAACTTATAGATAAGATCTACAAACTTAAATAACAGATATACAAGATCCCCTGGTTTGTTTCATGCTCCCAGTCACATTGGTGCTTCTCAAAATGTTACCCATTGCACATACACTGCCAGAGGGAGACCCTGACACTTTATGGTGGTAGGTCCAAGCTCATTCCAGAGTAACACCAGTGAAAAGCAGCGTAGAGTCATGCTGCAAACAGTTATGACCGGGCCCACTCAGTGGACGTACACCAGGTATGAATTTATCTATGTGGAAAAAAGGTATAGTTTTAAAGCATTTACAAAATAGTAACAATAATAACTATTCAATTTCACAATTGTTAAAGGCCAGGTTTAAAACTCAGATCTGCTATGGTTGACTTTCAGCTAATTCAGGACCACATAACATCCTCTTCAGTGTCAAATGTCCATTTTTTCCACCACAATTTGTCGTTTAGGGAATCAGACCTTTTCCACACAGAACAAGATTTTCATATACCTGGGTATGAAATTAAATCCACACGGTGCTATTTCTAACAACCTAACTTTTCAGAGAGCACTCTTATTTCTGCCCAACTGACTTCGTTCATTTTTTCTTATGTCATTTCAGAAAGGGTGTCTGTAATACCGCAAAGCTTTTATCATGGAAACAGGACTTGTGCCACAGTAGCCAGGCTATTAATTATTTCCTAGTTTTCCCTTCTATATATTACAAGTCAAACATTGCTTCCACAAAGCTTTTGTAAATATCCAAGTACACTGAATACAGTGTAATCGGTACGGTGAATCTTTTAAATTCAATATTGTCTCACAGCTTCAAAGTACTAACATGTTTTTTGAAACTTTTTTTTTAAAGAAGTGAATAAAACTCCCTCAGGTCAGACGGATTGGAAAAAACGCTGCTATTAATATTTTACTTCATCTAGCTGCATTTAAGATGAGTTGTCAATTATGAATCAAACGTCTGCAGTCAGAAGTGATATTTCTTAATATTTTCAGATTCAAAAACATGTCAAACTAAAAATACTTTCAAAAGACCAGATAATTCACATATATGATATAGTATATGTTTACTAAAACTTAGTTAAAGCAAACCACAAGAAAAGCAGAGTAGCTTTTATGGGTCAAACACTGTTAAATAGTATCACCCACTAAGACTGATTTTACAGTAGGCACTTAAAAAGAGAAGAGCTCTAAACGTAGTACCTGGGAAAAGAAATGATGATTAGATATATATTTTGCCTGCTGAATAGTAAAATTAAATCCTAACGTTTAAAGGTTACTATAGCACAGAAATGAGTTACGTTCGCTTGTACCTTAAAGGTCCCTCCACAGTCCTTCAAAGTCCTGAGCATTTAAAGGCTCAAAACCATTCTTCCATGCCTCTTTATGATAGATGCCATCGGCATTACAGCTTGTGCCTTCTTTGAACAACACACACCTTACATATGTTCCTGGGAAGACAAATTTCATGATCTGGGTTTAAGTCTATTTCTAGCTCTTGATGTATCACAGCAAAGTTTCTTCAATAGCAAGACAATCCTCACGAGCACCTTCACTCCCATCACGCCACATAGTGAAAGAACTTACCATATATTTTTTATGTGACCTCATCTCCAACTCTTTACAAGTAACTTCATTAGAAGGAATACCAAAGAAACTTTAGTAGTCTATACACTTATTAATATCTGCCATCAATTTCACACAATTCACAGCCGGAGACAAACGTGTCCCTCATCTGCCCAAGCTTATCTAGGGAATTGTGAGAGGTGGGTAATAGGAAACGTTTGAAATCACATTCTTGGAGACTGATTAATACTTTTCCCCATTGCTCAACTTCATTGGAAACTTGGGATAAGTTAAAACTCATGGGAAAAGTAGTGAATAATGAGGATTCTGTTTTTCTTCTTCTTTTCCATCTGGAGAAACAATGTGTCCTCTGATATGTTCATCTGCTGCCCTCCTCTGCTCTTGTACCTCTCTGTCCCTACTGCCCACTCCTCCCTCATTACCTCTCACAGGTTGTTATGTACCCAATCATGTTTGGACATCTGACCAGCAGAACTGCTGATTAATTTTCGGCTACAAAGTTGTTCCAAAACTAAACCCAAAATGTTCATTTTCAACAATTTTGGTGTAAAATAAATGGAATGGATGTATTTAAATGGAAGCTTTCTCCTTTAATGAAAAGTCATTCAGAGTTTCAGAAACTGTATCAAAGGCCTCACCTAATGGTCTGGGCAACTTTGATGTGCTCTCATAAATCAAATCAAGCACTTTTTTTTTAATTATCTGAGGTTGGTTTAGACAAAATATTAGCAAATTTTTGATCTGCAGTGTTACTAGTGCAGTTTAATGCAGATGGTATGGATAGCTTATATAGAAGAAATTGTAGGAGGAAAACTTTCTGAACAAACTGCAATTTAAGACATTTGTTTGTGATTAATCCAAATTTGTGATAATTTGTAGGATTACAATGTTACTCAATAATATTTTCAGTAGTAAAGGCACAAGATAAAAGAGAAGTCTGTGGATTTTCTAATTTAGCTTGAATTGTCTGAGGTTACTGCCTTTTATTTTTTTAAACAACTCTAATACTTCAGATCACAGCTGGTACAGAAACATTTTGTTCTTTCTTACCAACATTACTGTCGTGTTCGTACTTTATCCCGATAAATTACCTATATTCATCTAAATTTAGTCTAATTAAAATGACAGCAATAATCAAGTAAAAAAAACCAACAGCAAACTAAAAAAAAAAAATCAGACTCTGCAATACATATGAAATATTAGGGTCAGACTTTGATATCCTCAATGAGCAGTATGTACAGCAGTCAACAGTCTCAAAATACTTCAAAGCCACTACTCAGTACAAGTACAGATGATAAGATGAAGACTAAATGGCACTTTCTAATTTGCTGAAATGATTAGTGATGAGAACTCAATTATTTCCGTATTCATAGAGTTAAGTGATAATATAATGCTGCTTGCTTTCATTATCAGTGTAAAATAAAGGTCATCATCTGGCTACAAAGATCAAGACCTGAAAGGGGCTATTATATGAGCTTCCAGAAAATCCTAGTCATCTATATTCATGCATGAACTTTACCTGCACACACTGCATTGATGAATATTAGTGTATTAGACAGACAAACATCATCAGCTCAACACGGTCACTAGTTTTGAGTTTCATTTCCAAACAAAACATCTTGCAAGCAAAGTGATTTCATTAGCATATTCAAACCACAGACTGGTTCAGTCTGAAGGTCATTTAAAATTCTTTGAAATATGAGACAAAATTTTAATTCTTAAATCTTCCCTATCATTTAAAATTCATTATTCTTTAGGAAAGTATTTCATAACTCTCGCTAAAAATTTAATCCACACAACTCAATTAATCATTACCAAGCAGTGCTAAACTTGAAAAGTGCACATTGTCAGTAAAAGACTAATCATCATAATATAGCACCACCTCGCCCTTCAATATTTCCTTTTATCTAAAGATCTTGTCATTGTCCCCAAAGGTATTGCTAGCATTTTATAGGCAAGGAAACTGAAGTGTTAAGTAGCTTGCCCAAAAGAATACAAAATCAGCGGCCAACTTAAGGACAGCAGCCAGATCTGTCAATGACAATTTGATCAATGTCTCACTTACAAAAGTATGTATCTTTAAATGTATTCCTGTGACACGGGAAAAAGCCTGAAATGTCTCATTAGGTGAACTTTAAGACTTAAAAATTCCACTTGCACTTTCTGGGGTGCGTCCAAGGGCAAAGGACCATACTTGTCCAGTCTCCAAATTCAGAAACCACTGTCCAATACCTAAACTGATTCAGCCTTAATACAAGCTGCCATAGGAGAGATCATACTCTCATTTCAAATACAAGCAAGAATAGGGGTCATGAGAAGGGAGATTTCTGATTTTTTCAGAGAAAAAATGGTGAGAAATAAAATGATCACATTCATATATGCACACGTCTTAAACTATTGCTCAGGTGAAAGTTGGAATGTGGGAATCTTCCCAAAGCAAAACTCAACTAAACTCAAAAAATAACAATGGAGCAATTATCATAAACAATTACTATCGGACTATGAGAATTATTTATTCTTTGAAGGCATTCAGACATCTTCCTTTCTCCCCAAAGCAAGAATGTTACTGTTTCTTATTGGAACTGTATCTACAGCCCTTTCAGAACATCACTGCTCTGCTAACTAGGGCCTCGGTCACCTTTAAAGTGACGTACCACACAGGTACTGTGCTTACAGAAACCATGTTGGGAGGCTGGCACAACAGCGCTTCGAAATTTCCTTTTAAATTTCAGCACTGCATTTTAATCCAACAGCATACACATACAATGCATGGCAAAAAGGTGTGTCAGCCTGAAGGAGCAGATATTTAAATAATATTTAAATAATATACTGTGCCGTTTTCCAGGTGTTAAAGCAAACAAGCACAACTCAAACATGTACATGAGAGGGGGGAGAAGCAGAAGAGGAAAGTCCTTCTGCTTCTTTACAGTGAATCACCCCAGGCAAATGAAATCGTACCTTTAGCTCAACAGTATTTAGGCCATTGAAATCCCCTCTTTCTTCCCACACGAGGAAGTCCTACAAGGAGACCAGCAGTAGGCTGTGGCTAGGGAGCATGATTCTCAGCATGGCTAAACTAAAGAATCATAGAACGGTTAGAGTTGGAAGGGCATCTTAAAGATCATCTAGTTTCCAAGTTCCCAGCTGTGAGCAGGGACACCTCCCACTAGAGCAGGTTGCTCAAAGCCTCATCCAGCCTGGCCTTGGACACTTCCAGGGGCGAGGCATCCATAACTCCTCTAGGCAACATGTGCCACTGCCTTACCACCCTCACAGTAAAACATTTCTTTCTAGTATCTAATCTATATCTCCACTCTTTCTGTTTAAAACTATTACCCCTCATCCTATCACCACAATCCCTGATAAGGAGTCCCTCCTCATCTCTCCTGTAGGCCCCCTTTAGGTACTGGAAGGCTGTTATAAGGTCTCCCTGGAGCCTTCTCTCCTCCAGGCTAAACAACCCAACAAGCTCAGGATGCGGTTGTCTTTCTGGGCTGCCAGCATGCTGTGCTGGCTCATGTCAAGCTTCTCATCCATGAGCACTCCCAAGTCCTTCTCCTCAGGGCTGCTCTCTAGCCATTCTCCACCCAATCTGTATATTTGTGCCTGCGATTGCCACGTCCCAGGTGTGGGTGACCTCCTCTGCTTTGTACCATTTCTGAAGCTGTCATACAATTTGGTGGCTTTCCACCTGATCCACCACCATCAGGAAGAGGCAGCTGGCCAGTCTCCATCTTACCTCCAGGCTGTAGGCCAGCAGGCAGCTGTGGAGCACCAGCACAAGACATGGCCAACCAGGAATGCTTACAGTTCACACGCAAAGTACAGTGGTCAGACAGTTTTGTAGGAATTCCCTTTTGGAGGGTGGATTTCTTCCCCGTCAGAGAACTCAGACACTTCCCAGCTTGTTATTCCTCAGTGCCTGCAAGAGCCCTGCAATGCCCTTTTTCTTCACCTGCTAGGCTATGCCCATTTCAGGAGCTGAGCTTTTAAGGACATCTTCATTAAGACACTCTTGCAAAAGATGTATTAAGTCCCATAATATGGAGAACAGTACACACAACCTGGGGACTTTAAATGTGCTTTTTCTCCACACATGCCTTCCTGTGAGGGGAAGGAGTTTACCACAGTGAAATTCTACCATTCAACATCACAGCATACATAACAAGAAGGGGTAGGGAAGGAACAGGGTGCAAAAGCTGACCACATTCTCTACACCTTTTACACCATTTACCATGATACTATAGTGGGTGAGGAGAAATAAGAAAATTCTTACAAAAAGTATGTAAGCCAACCCTTGCAATATCTTAACACCAAGCAATAAAAACAGCATTCTTCGCAAGTCGCTGTCAAACTATCAGGTTTCTTTTACAAGAACAATAATTATCCATGTGTGATGCTGAATAACAAGTCAGTAACACAGAAGACTCTGGGCAGACTACATACTCCAAAAGGGCCATATGCTAGGAAATGCTAAGCTTTCCTACATGCGCTACTGGGACAAAGGGTGTGAATATATAGACATAAAAAGAATTCCTTATCCACATAACACAGCTTAGGAAGAGCACTAACAGAATTCTCCTCCCCATTCACCCTTTCTATTTCAGATCAGTATGAATAAGTATTTTCATAAGCAAAGGGGAAGCCAGCACAGGGAGATGGCTTGCAAACAGCATTTTTGTGTCCGGCATGGTCTCGAGGTCTACACTGACAATGGTGCCATATTCCCACCACTGGACTATGAAATATAGTTACAGTTGATGACTTGAAGAGGTCAAGTAAAGAATAGAAATTTAAAAAAAATGGGAAAAGGACTAAGCATTACTAACCATTCTATAACACAATCCATTATAAACAACAAGAAAAACCTCAAGCCCAGCATCTACGTGAAACATGATACCCTGCAAAACATAGTATAGTTGAGTGCATCTTCCCAGCACCCTTTGATTGACCAAAGCGATAAGGAGTTTTTACCCTTTTCTGTCACCTTGTTACTTCTCTTTAGTGCTTCCTCCTGTTTTGAGACCCTGAACCCCTCCCCAACCTGGAACTGGCTACAATTCCCTTTTCTAAGCTTCCTCCAACTACTCAGTTCACTCAATCACCTGGTGCAAAATCACTTGCATTAGAGGATGCCACCTTTTTCTTCTTGTCCAGTAAAACCCAAAACTACAAGCTGAACAAAAATATACAATATATTAAAAAAAAAAAAAAGTGCATGTCTGAAAGAACAATTTTAGCACAATAGCTCAGATATTAGGTTCAATCTAACCTTTTTATATTTAACTGGAAAAGAAAGTAAAGGACGCAACAAAAAACCCAGTACATCCCCTGTCACAAAACTATAGTAAGGGTAAAAATTAACACCTTTTTCTCTGCCAATTGGCATTTACTAGAAGCAGATAACAGTAATACCAAGATGTTCCAATTACTTTTAGTTCACATTAATTTCATTAACAATAAATTGATTTCTTCCAGAACTTCCTTTGGACTGTTTCAGACTGACTAAATAGCTACCCTCCCCATAGGCGAGAAGCTTCGTTAAATCTGAGTGAACACCAGCTTTTGATTTTCAGTGTTGTTGAAGCTGTTTAAAAAAGCTGGTGAACTACCTGACTGCTCCTTGCCAGAGACTGCGCAGGCACCTAACCCCCTGTTTGCACCATGCATCCTGACACAGAGTGAAAGGAACACAAAATCAGATCACTAGTCTCTATTCCAGCACACTGAGAGCACACTGACTTTTCCAAATGCCTGGGAAAAAACATCTCATGCTGATATGATACACAGCTATTATTATATTCTGCTATAGAGCTTTCATGCAAATCATCAGCCAAGCAATCTGAATGATGAATTAAGTCCTTACAAAGAAATGTTGCCACTCTCAGTGACTGTTCTATACTAGCCAGAAATAAATTACCTTTGAGTTTACAAAAGCTTTAACAGAGAAAGCTAACTAAGAAATATGGCACTATATAAAAACATATGTTGCTAGTAATGCCTATGATAACGTATCGTCGCCACACAGCAAACACGGTACCTGAACAGAAGATTTCCACAAAGCCATCTTTTAATCTTTTTCTTAATCCAGCACTCAGACTCATCTTGATGTTTGCAAAACATAACCACTTGTTCTTTTTTCCCCAGACTGTTGGAAGCATGCTCATATCATCTATAGAATATTCTTCTAAATGAATAGCATGATGTATTCCCAGTAGCAAGCCATTTTTCAAGAGGTAACAAACTTTATATAGACAATAAATAAATTTATAAAATGAATACTTCATATCTAAAGAGAGAACTAATTGATATTACTAAGTGCCTCCACCTGTCAGAGGATTTTATTAATAGCTTAGCTTTAAATAATCATTCTTAGGTAAAGATTACTTATTTAATTTACAATATATGCTCAATGCTTAAGAATTATATAAACCAGTAAAATATCACACTGGGTGATGTCTGTTTCAAAAGTATCACTTTTGTAGCAAAAGATACTACAGTGATATTAGAAAGGAAGTATATGGTTACAGGAAACTAATTACCATAAAAGAGGTAGCCAAAACACCATTTTAGTGTGAGTTTGGATTTAAACACATAAATAAATCCAGTAAGATTTTCCATGTTCTTAAGATAAAATACATGTTAAAAATAAGTCTAGTATTCTAATAGTAGTTTTGACAGCATGCTTGGCTCTCACTTGGTGTATCAAAAATCAAAAGTAAGGTTTGTTTGTTTGTTTCAGCAGACATTTTACATCTATATTCAAACTAAAGCACAGTGGAAATATTAACCTCACAGTCAATCCAACATTCAATTCTATGTAGGCTTCATCTAGTTTTATTACAGAGACCAGAAGAATTGCCCCAGAGATTTTAGATGTATATTTGCACCATTACTTTTTTCATTTTTGAAGAATGGGATAAAATAATTTGCAAGGTTTCAGTGCTCAAACTCAATCATATAAGATAAAACTTAGTTACAAGTTGGTCTCATTGTCTTCTGTTTTAATTTTATGTCATCTTAATACTTCAGGTAAAAGAAACAAATTCTTTATGTTGTGCCAGCACCTGCTGACCCCACAATTCGAGGCACTGGTACTCAAGTGTTGCTGCAAGCTTCTCTACAGAATTTGGGTTAAGATTCACAAAATAATGAGTGATAGCCAGAAATGGCAACTCGAATCACCCAACTCTCGATGTCTTGCTTTACAAAATGTCCCACACCTTTTCTTTCCCAACATTATCCTGAAATACTGTGTCCAGCATGCAGAGGCATGCATTAACTTACATATCGCTAGTGAGTAAGACTAAACCATGCTACTGCTGCTCATGTGCAGTACTGCTCACCATTGTGGGCTTTACCACCCTAAACAAGTAAAATATGATCTTTGTTCATTTTTCTGACATTAGGATGAAAAGCTTTGATTTTAAATTCAAGTGAGTAGTTATTTAAGAAAGATAAAACATGTACGCTTTTCCTCCCACCTGTCAAGACAGGAGTGTATGTAGTGCCTACACCTGGAGCAGTTGGTTTGTTCTGAAAGCTGAGAAATTGGTAGCTGTTCTAACACACTCCAAAGGCAGGCCCCAAAGCCACAAGCGAGCTGCTGAGAGCATCACCTTTCTGGTCTCAGCAGTCCCATTCATTGCCCTGTAGCCTTTAAAATTGGGCCATTTATATTCAGAGCTTAGTGGCCTGGGACTGGAGTCGGAGGATGACTGTATTTCACTGGTGAGTTACAGTTCTTAGGGGGCACTAAGGTATAATCTTTGAAAGCTTTAGGCTTTCAGTGGTGACTATTTAGACTGCTTTCAAAGGTACCTCATCTGCATTCAGTGAAGGAGAGAGAGATTTGCCTCCCCGTGGGCCCTTAAAATATGAGTCTGAGTGCATAACATTCTCTTATGGCCACCAACAAGGCTTTCCTTACCCCTTCTTTTCAATTCCCCTCTTCCTTGATTAAACAGCACATTTAGTGTCTATCCAAAGTCAGTGCCAGAGCTGACCTCCAGCTCTGTCAGGGCTGTGCACAGCTCCGCACATGCACCTGCATTTCCAGAATCTATGTATTACTGCCTGTACTGTAAAAGACTAAAAATATTTAAGAAAAAAATGTAAGACCTATCTTCAGAGTAACTTTTCTGATATATTAATAAATCAGCGTCTATTGTTTACCATAGACCTATTAGTTACAAGCCAATCAAAACAATTATGCCTTTTAGCCTAGGCACACACCCTATCTGCAAAGTCAAATACTCAAAATGTGGATATCTCAAAATTAAGGATGCCTTCATTTAACCTCTTAGAAAAATCACAAATCTTGGAGAAGACTTTAGTGGTATAAACATACATGGTCTTTACTGCTGATTCCTCACGTTTGACCCCTTTTCATCCTATGTTATCCAATCTACTCCATCTCATTTTTGTCCCCATACCTCCAGCTAATCGTCACAGCTCATGACCTTCTTCAAGAGGGAAGATTCATAAATGTCTGTTAATGCATCCTTTTAACCTCCAGAAATATTTTGCTGTTTTTCAGCAAATTACAGCTGTTCAATGCTATTTCACTGAGCAAGTACAGACCATTTTAGATTATAGATGCTATTAAAGAGAGGAGTTTTCTTTGGTTTTGAGGTTTTTTTCACATAATCAAATTAATTTCCATTGCACTTTTCTCATAAAAACTGGAATCAGTGAAACTGTCCATAAAAATTCATCTGAGACTCCTACTAAGCCTGGAAAATTTCATTCTGAATTGTCAAAGCCTGACAGCTATAAATAACTGCTGCAACACACAATCAGAGAAAAGGCTGGGCAGACTTAACAACAGGCAACCCTAGTTATAACTCAACTCATTTTTCGTCAGGGAAGGGAACAGACATTTATTATGATGCATTGAAAGAAACAAAGCTGAAGGCCAAGGAGTCACCTGCCATGACTCCAGTGCCCACACAGCTCAACAGAGAAGGTGGAGAAAGTGGAAAACAACCCTGGAGGAATGTGAGGGGGTGGGGAAAGAGAAAAAAAAAAAAAAAAGAAGAGGCAGAACCACATTTGTCCCATGTCCCTATGTGAAGAGAATGGAAAACAGGCCTTGCAGAAGCATCCCAAGAGCCCACACACAGAGATCAAGCTGCATCTGCCATCCACCCGATAATTATTTTTGTGCCAGTCAGGGGCAAATAACAGGCACATACAATGGTGTGGAGCAGGACCAGGCAGCACAGACTTCATGGCCTTGAATAAAACCACCCTGTTACAGCAACTCCCTGTCAAGCATCTAACCTTCACGCACTGTTTGAAATGCTTCCCCTTCCGTGCAGTTGCCACAGGAGGTCTCAGACCCTGCCCATACCCAGCTCTGGCTTCACGAGTCATCAAATTGCTGCTCAAGTAGCAAATGGCACAAGCTCTACAGAATTTTACATTATTAATTGCCAGGAGATAGCTGATAATTATTGCACTGTGCAACAATATATGTTATGCAGAAGACTAGATTAGTTCCTGAAATGGCCTGGCAACTCTAAGCTGGGACTTAAGAGTAATCACTTTGACAGCGATACAATCCTCAAGGCCCCCTCTCCTATGCACAGCCCCCTCAATGGGGGCTAGTCAGGAGCCACCAAACTCCATCACCACCACTACCACCTCCATAGGGATCCTAGTTGCGTGGTTTTGAAGCTGACTTACTTCAACCCACAGCAGTCAGCACAGAGCTGTGGCACGCACAAACAGCATTTCCCATGGGGTCCTTAGACCTTTCTGTGCAGAGATCTCCTCACCCACTCTGGTGTATTTGCTACACGTCTCTGAATGTGAAAAGCAGAGATAGAAGCTTTTAATGTCATGTGGTGAGTAAGAGCTTCAGAGGTCGTGTATGCAAAATGCACCAATGGAGCAGCAACGTGTGCATGGGCAGTTCCTACAGTAGCACTATTAATACCAAAACTTGGAAATCACGAATTGTGTGCTTCAGCTTGAGACAGAAACAACAGCAGTCACACTTAATTCCAGGAGAAAATCCAGAGCACCTACCTCCTAATGTCATCTCAGTCATGATCTGGAGGATATTACACAGAAAACTTGAAAAACTAACAAGAAAGGCATCTTCCTTAGGTAAAATAAAAGTTGTACAATATATGGTATCTTTGCACATTGATTTCAACTCTGGACACAAAAATGCTTTTTTGTCCTGACCAGCTTTTGAAATCAAATTCAGGATAGGCTTTCCAAAGCTGTTTTAAGCAATTTTAAAACATTGAGTTTTAACAGGATTGCAAAATTCAGATCCTTTAGGACCCTTTCAAAACCCCATTGTTTACAGTGGTTAAACAACCCTACAATAAATGAGAATCAGCCTTAGCAATTTACACAATAATTTAAGCATTGCTCTGAATACTTGGAGATTTGCATAATCTGTAAAAAACAAAGAGCACTATAACCACATAAATTATATTTGAGAAACACAATAACTATAGCCACAACTCAAAGCAAATTTCCAAGGGAAAAAAAAAAGAAATAATTTAATCAGGAAAAAAATAACCATACACTGTTAAAGCTCTTTGTACTTTCGTCTTTTTCCAGGAAAAGAAAACAAGCTACGCAATATTTTTACCAGCAGGTGGCAACCCCAACCTGCCAACAAAACACTGCAAAATGCTCCAAGGTTCTTCCCATAGTAACATTCAGAAAAGAGGCAAAGCTCTATGGCATGGCAGCCAGCTCATGATTGCATTGACTGTACTATCACTTTTGTTTTTATTTTGCATTTTTCCTCCTAAAAAGAAAAGAAAACCCAAGGAAAAAAAAACACCAAAAAAACAAAAACAAATAAAAAACCGCCAAACACCTCCGAACCCCACCACCCAAGAGCTAACAAACAACTACCTTAGGTTCTCAGTGCAACAAGGCTTTTGTATCCACATTTTGTATGTGTGCATGTACACATTTGTACCCATCTGTTTCCACATCAAAATTTCTCTCTCAGTGATATGTATATTTCCAGGTTAGACTACAAAATAAAAACAGCCGAGCAGAGAGCTCAGCAGAGGAGTAGGTGCATGTAAGCTCAGTCCTTTAGAGACTTGACAGCCCAAAGGACTATGGCAGGTTCACTCAGGTCTCAGAATCTTGAATGCCAGGCATAGATCTGTACTTCAGCAAACCCCATTTTGATGGTGGCCCGGAACTATTCAATACTTCCTGGTCCCCAGCCTCCAGGCCAGGAGAGGGTTATTCCAATGCCCACTGGCCAGAAAGATGAAACCATCATCTCCACATCCATTTAATTATAAATTTTTTCCAGAACTCAAGAGAATTCATTTGTTTGAACAAATAAATCAATCAGCCCCAAAAACGCCAACTCTACAATACAAAAAAAATAACAGACTATAAGAAAGATACAAAGGCAGAGAAGCCCAGTGGAAAGACTCATTATTATCAAGGCTTGCTGTGTTTTAAGCCTCTAACTAGTGTTGGGTGAAGGAAACTTTGTGGTGAAGGAAAGTATGTAAAACAGCCTAGTTGTTAAAGTCCAAAGAATTAGGAACATGAAGAAAATTATGTTTGTGGCCAAAGTGGAATTCATTTTTCATTTATTTCCAAGACAGACTTATTTCACTTAATTTTAGAAATTTACAGCGAAGATGTCAGCAGCTAAGCCTGTCACCTTACACTCTCTTCATAATCAACAGTGAGAAATAAATACTTCAGGGCCCAGTTATCTGACCCTTTTTAGACTACTTTTTTTCCTAGATGAGATGAATTGCAACAAGAAGTGCCTGTTTCTCTCCATCGTCCATAAAGCAGATCTAGGACAGCCAGGTCAGACATAATAAGCCTATATACACATTTTCTCAGTGAAACTTTCCATCCTCTGGAGGGCTCTGAAGAGCCATTAACACTTCTCTGGAGCCTTAACAGAATCAACTAGCCACAATGCCTATAAAACATTTCTCCATCTCCCCAGAAAAACAAGAATCTTCAGATAAGGTTTTAAGAGGCACAGTGCTGCAAAGAAAGGCATAAGAAAACACAATCTGTATTTTTAAAGCAAGAAAGAATGAACTTAGCACCACTTTTCAGGCCATGAATACAGCACTTCAGGAAGGTACTCAAGGAATACCAGTGTACTGTTGGTCAACTATCTCAGGCTACAATGTGCCTAAAGTACCGGAACTTTATTGGTACTGTTTAACATTTTTATCAACGACACAGACAGAGGAATTGAGTCCACCAGATGACACCAAGCTGTGTGGTATTGTTGATACACCAGAGGTACAGGATGTCATTCAGAGGGACCTGAACAGACTGGAGAGGTGGGCCCAGGTGAACCTCATGAGGTTCAACAAGACCAAATGCAGGGTTCTTCAGCTGTGCCAGAACAATCCTCACTAGCAATGCAGACTAGGAGATGAAGTATTAGAAAGCATCAGTGAGGAAAGGGACTTGAGGGTCCTGATGGATGAGAAGCTGGACATGAACAGGCAGTGTGTACTTGCAGCCCAGAAGGCCAATCACATCCTGGGCTGCATCAAAAGATGCATTGCTAGCAGATCCAGAGAAGTGATTCTACCACTTTACTCTGCTCTGGTGAGACCTCACCTGGAGTACTGTGTGCAGATCTGGAGCCCTCAATATAGGAAGAACATGGACCTGATGGAGCAGGTCCAGAGGAGGACCACAAAGACGATCAGAGGTTGGAACACCTCTCCTATAAGGACAGGCTGAGGGAGCTGGGGTTGCTCAGCCTGGAGAAGAGGAGGCTCTGGGGAGACCTCATAGCAGCCATCCAGTACCTGGAGGGGGCATACAGGAAGGCTGGGGAGGGTCTGTTTACAAAGACCTGCAGTGACAGGACAAGGGGAAGTAGCTTCAAGCTGGAGAAGAGCAGATTTAGACTGGATATTAGGAATAGGTTCTTTACTATGGTGGTTGAGCATTGGAACAGGTTGCCCAGGGAGGTGATTGAGGCTCCTTCCCTGGAGATATTCAAGGTGAGGCTCAATGAGGCCCTGGGTAACCTGGTCTAGGTGGAGGTGTCCCTGCTGACTGCAGGGAGGTCAGACTAGATGACCCTAGAGGTCCCTTCCAGCCTGGACTATTCTATGATTCTAAGTGGCTCAGGCCTGTTTTCTATTATTTAATTCAGTCAGAAGCTCTTCTTGCAGGTGGAGATTCTTTTACTCCAATTACCTGACTTGTCTTGAGAGCTATTCTATGAAATCTTCATTGTGCCCTAAGAGGCTAATTCATACAAATACACAGTGCGTGGCACAGTAGGCACTGATCCTTTCTTCACCAGCTTCCCTCATGGATACTACAAATGCAAACAGTCATGCATCGCCATAACTTTTGAAGGGTAATAATGCAGGAGAACATGTAGTTGCATGGAAGTACCACCCCAGCAGAGGGAAAATGAGGGTGAGGTGCTGAAGGAATCAACATTCAGCCTTCGGTGTGAGAGACTGTACAAGAACCAGGACCGCCCATGTGCAGAGGTCAGATGGTCCAAAGAATAAAACTTCTCTCCACCACTCTTAAGCCATTCCCCTCCCCCTTCAACACCCAAAATACCTTTACTGCACTCATACGCTGGTTTAAAATATGAATTATTCCTGGCAAACAGAAAAAAACTTGGTGCCTTATATAGAATACTAAATTGCAATGAAAATCCAGTTTAATTATGTGACCACCTGTTGAGAGGATAAGTTAATTCTGGTGAGAATTACTATCTTTAGTAGCCAAGAACAATAAATCAAGTTGATTACCTCAGTAAAGCTGAGAGAATTAGCCTTTGAGTATTTAATTTAATCTTTTGATAGAATTGTCTCACATACATATCTACAGTAAAAGTAGTGAAAGAACAACAGGACTAACCGATTTTTGTTATTGGCTAAAAACTAAGCCTTTGATGATATTCTGAATATAAAGGGTTCAATCCTCCAAAGTCTTACACATCACCAGAGGTCTCAAAGCAATTTGAGCGTCTTGCATAACTAAGTCATAATTGCTCTCAGAAGAGCATATTGCTCACTAAGTACAAAAGTATCTTCATTCATGATGTTTAGTTAATTACATTCATTTCTATCTCATTGAGCATAAGCCGATAAACTTGTGGGAAGAGTTTAATCCATCTCAATTAATTGTACCACAATTACAACCCTCTGTCCATCTAGTTTCCAATACAGTATTTATTCTAATCACAGTAGCACCCAGCAACATTATTTTAAGATGAGTTAAGCACTCTGTAAACACTTGATCCAAGTCAGTTCTAGTTCTAATGCAGTCAGGGACATTCACAATCATAATTATTGAAAATCTTGTCTATCATGCTAGGATCATCACTTCGAAAGAGAAGTTCCCAAGAACAATTTGCACATGTGACTTATGTCTTCCTCCTAGGCAATGTGCGGTTAAGTCCATACCCAGAGTAGCTAACTTAGCTCTCCCTTATCCTTTAGGTTCACTTGCTGAACAGAAGCTGCTACAATGGTAGTTTCTTCCACATTTTCTGCTTAGAAAGGTATGAGGGGAGAGGACAATAAAAAATTCTTCTGCTAGGGAGTTGTACATTTTTAGCTTCTCCCTTAGAGAAATTTAGCAAGACTTTTAGCCATAGCCAGTGGGACTTTCCAAACATCTATTGGCAGATATGGTTCAGACTCCCCATCAAGTTTCTATAGACACTGTCATTTCATGGGCTGCTGCTGTGAATACTCATTCTGTGAGCACTTGAGGATTCAAATATTTGAGAACTAGCCAGGTCACAAAAGTGTCAGTGAACTGTTCAAAAGCCTTCTCATACCGAAGAGTCAAGGGCAAGGAGAGCGTGATGTTTTGGATGGTATGCAATTCTTCATTTTCTAAAAAAGTATGACATCTGTTACAAATGAGTAAATTTGTCACCAATACTTCTCAAAGTCCTTTTTCCTAATAATAAATACTTCCTGCTAGAGTTTAGAAAATATATTACCCCAGATATTTCTTTAATATGAGACTCTTGAGGCACAAGTTATACTGAATGACACAGAAATACTGACATTCCCTGCTTGGGGCTCAGCAAGGACTGTCCAGTACTGTCCCGTCCCTCTGCCGGGATGTCCTGGGGAAGGAGCTGCTCCATTGCAGTAGCTCCAGCATTGTCAGGGAGTAAATATCGGGGAGGAGAGTATGGGATTCATCTTGTGCCTGATGTGAGTTTCACAGAATCACAGAATCATCAGGGATGGAAAGGACCTCTGAAATCACTGATTCCAACCCATACACACACAAAAAACCCCTACAATCTCAGCCACTAGAGCATGCCCTGAAGTGCTGCATCTACATGTTTCTTGAATACCTCCAGTGATGGTGACTCAACCACCTCCCTGGGCAGGCTGTTCCAGTGCTTGACCACTCTTTCAGTAAAGTAATTCTTCCTAATATCCAATCTAAACCTCCACTGCTGCAACTTCAGACCATTTCCTCTGGTTTTGTCATGATTCACTAGGAAGAAGAGGCCAGCACCCACCTCTCTACAACCTCCTTTCAGGTAGCTGTAGAGGGTAACGAGGTCTCCTCTCATCCTCCACTACTCCAAACTAAACATGCCCTGTTACCTCAGCCTCTTCTCATATGACTTGTTCTCTAGACCTCTAACCAGGTTGGTAGTTCTTTGGACATGCTCCAGCACTTCAACGTCCTTCTTGTAGTGAGGGACCCAGACCTGAACACAGTACTCGACATGAAGCCTCACCAGTGCTGAGTACAGAGGCACAATCACTTCCCTAGTCCTGCTGGCCATGTTACTCCTGATAGAAGCCAGGATGCTGTTGGTCTTCTTGGCCACCTGGGCACAATGCTGGCTCATGTTAAGCTGGCTGTCCACCAATACCTCCAGGTTCTCTTCTGCTGGGCAGCTTTCCAGCCACTCTTCCCCACGCCTGTAGCATTCGTTGCCTGGGGTTGTTTTGACTGACTGAAATGCAGGTCCTGGCACTTGGCCTTATTGAATCTCAATCTCTCTCATCCACTGCAATCAAGCAATGTACTCTTGAGGGTTTTTTTTCAAATACAAGTTTAATAAAGTGAGAAGTCCAGTTCAAGTGGCACCAAACAACTACAGTCTCTCCAGAAACACAAGTAATTTCTTGTACAACAAGACAAATGAAGTCTGGCTTCTCACAGATTGCCTGCCCATGTGTGAACTTTACCTGCCACAGTAGTATGGTTTTATTTCTCCCTTGATTTACCAGTGTCTAACACCAGATGAGCTCATTCTGCAGCTTCATTTTACTCAACTGAATTAATACTGTCATGAAATCTTATGCTTTATACAGACTGGCAGCCTCCTGTCAAACTGGACTGAAATTAGTCAATGAACTCAAAAACTACTAATACAGCAGGACTGCAAATTCTCATTTCATTAGGAAACCTGGGTAGCTAGCCACACTAGCTATGCTTTTAAAAACATTTTTTTCATTCTTTTATGCCAGAAAATTAGATGTGAAAGCACCTAAGACTATCCAAACCTGGATTGGTCTGACAGATTGCAATTCAGTTCATAGCTTCTTATGCGACCAGCAGGTAGACCTTTCATTTTCCTTACTTCATCAAAATTAATAATCATTCATTTCTTTCTTGTCCATTAGATTTGCAGAATTTAAAAGGCAGTAACTTTTCTACCTTAATAAATAATGCCCGCATCAATAAAAATCCAAGTTAATTTGCAAAACTTTATCACACCTGTAATACAAATAACAACACATAGCAGACATCACTGGACTGAGCTAATATTTCAAAGGTATTGCAACATTGATTAACTGCTAGAGATGGAATATTGTTTTCTGATGTTAACCACAATAACTTATTATTCATTTAATTTCTCACACACAAAATTCTGTGGGCTTTCTTTGTTACTAGAGAAATGACAACATAAAATTCATGGTGTTGCTAGAGTTTAGTGTCAATAAAATTAAATACTAGAATTTCCAGAGGAACATGGCTCATAAGATCAAGCACTTCAAAGTGGCTTTGGAAAAAGGTTGTAATTTTGTGAATTATACAAGTAAAAGGATTTTTCAGAAGCAACAGAAAACATTCTCCTTCCCAAATAATACTGTCACCAGAAATGGATTGGGAGGGGAGGAAGAAAAAGGGCAGTTACCAGTTACTAACTATCCTCTTGTAGCCAATACTAGTTTGTAAAGAGAGCTGAAAAATACAAGTAAAAGTTTGGTTTCATCTCTGTGGTGGGGACATGGGGAGTACAGTACAGCTCTCCCTGCATATACTGCAATATTCAGGAAACAGACTATTTCGGTTTCCCAGATTATCAACTGGAAGAGCAGGCTAGAATAGAGATGAGGTCAGGGAGATAAATTGGAGAAGAATGGGCCTGTAGTTAGAGAATTCTAGCAACCCAACAGAGGGTGCCCAAAGGAACTGTATTGACAGGCAATGGCCACCCCTGGTGCAGGACCATTTTGAGATGCTGACTGCTGCCCCTCCTCCTCCTCTGCAGATTTTCAAGTTAGAGGGCTGAGGGGAGGGAGTTCAGCAACTGAATCCCATCTCTGCCTAAGAATAATCAGAATTTTAAATATGTTCTTTAGTTTAGGCACAGATGGAGAAAAGACCCACACTTAATCCCAATAACATAATGAAGACTTTAACTTTCAGTCAAGGTCCTCAGAAGTAGGCATACTCAGGGCCTGACCCAGAGCTTGAGAAGTCAATGAGACTCAGACTTGTGAACCAGCGATAGAAAAATTGAGTGTTGGAGAGCAGGGAATATTGCCAAAGGAAATTATAAGCAGAGAATGAGGTTTGTAGTAAGTATCTGAACAAATCATTGGCAGGGTGGGGGTGCTGAGAAGTGTTACCCTTAGTAATGAAGGGGTTTCCTGCAGGAAATGGACAGATTTCTGTTGAATTTCACACTGAATTTTTCTTCTGTCATTTTTGAAATACACACCTTCATTTATATTATTTTTAAGCCATCAGATCAAATCAGCTTGTGGGTCATGTTGACTGCTAATAAATCTAAAACCCATCAAGATATGTTTTATTTATAGACAGTTTCTGAGAGGATTTGATGGTCACAAGAAAATTATTAGTCCTCCTGTGATATCTTACAAGGCAGAACTGAAAACAATTTATTTACTATATAACCCCCCCCCCATGAGAAAGAGACAATAAATCTATGATCACCACAACTGTTTCTGCATTTACCTTCATTATTCCATAATATTTTTCTTATGTATGACAATATCCATATTAATATGATCAGTCATCATATGATCAGTCACATAAAAAGATCCTGTCACTGATACTTGATCTGATATTCAATTATTGTTCTATATATTTGGCCATCTAGGAAGACATCCAAAAATAGAAACCACTATACTTGAAGCAACCATTCTTGATGATGTAATCACTCTAAGGTTCAACATACCAAAATCAGTAATTTGAATATATTTTAGCCGATTCCATTTCAACTAGATTATGACACTGAAAGAAGATATATGTAGATTTAAGATAACCCATAAATTTCTGATTCACTTCCAGAATATAAAACATAGGAGTAGCAAGGTTTGACTCTATATAATCAAAAGAGATGACAACTTTCTAATATTCTGCTCCTTACTCTATTCAGCCAGCTGGTTATCTTTACAATTTTAAAAGGCATGACTAGCTGAAATAGATGGGTTTTTTCCAGGCAAGACTGTTTAGTTTGCTTTCTACTGGAAGATAGATGGCAATTTCCAGTTATGGAGCAGGGTTATGCATGGATGCTAGGAAATTCACAGCTTCCCAGGTTTTTAACAAGGAAGACCATCTATCCTACTTTTACCACTGATCCTCAGGTCTCCCCTACTGAGGATTTCTCTTGACTTGAAATCTCCTCAACCTGGGCTATTTCCCACAATCCTTTCCCTAAGGGATCTGTTTTGCTTTTGGTTTCATTAACACTGTGATCCCCTTCCTGCATGATTTCCCAACTCCACAGTGAGAAACCATCATTCCTATTGAGCACTGAAAATAGATCTTCAAGAGAAATGACTTTCCTAGAAATTCATTGATGTGCTTATAGTTTGAAGAATACTACGATAAAGGTGCATATTGTAGTAGCAATATCAGCATCTGCAGCAATACTGAGCATCTGAAGCCCTAGGAACAGTTTCTAAATCTTACTGATTTAGCAAAGGACCTGATAATGAAAAAGAAAATAATTAAAATTCCAGGGTACTGCAGCAGTATCTAGAATGCTAAAAAAAAAAAAATAAAAAATAAAAGCTAGAGAAAGAAAATTAATACCCCAACAAACAAATACCCAGGTCTGTGAACCAGGAATTTCATTATAAAACAATGCATACTACTTATGGATCAAAGACTGACTATGACAAAAGGAAATGGCTATGAAGACAGATAGAACAGTGTATCTTCCAGCAGACACCTCAGCCTCTGCAGCAAATCCTTAAGTTGTGCAGAGAATGAGCTTTCGTTCAGCCACTAGCCAAGAAATCAGGACTCACGGCACACCAAGAGATATGGCCAGTGATGTCCCTCTATTTCTCTCCAGTTTTGTACATCAGGCCAAAATTTTGTAGTGCTGCTCTGCACAGTAAAATGGAGAGGGCTCCAGCCCAGTGTATTAAATTGTTTTTCAGTCTGTATATCATGGACTGCTGATGGATCATAAAACAACAGAAGGTGATCTGTGAAACACCTGCTAAATCAATCCTTGCTCCAAATGCACATTCTCATATGCAGAAGCAAAAAAAAAAAAAAAAAAAAAAAAAAGTTAGGAAAAAATTCAAAATTNTAGGATAATATTCAAAATTTTGCTTAACATTTTTTTAGTTAAAAGCAAGAATTATGACAAAAAATGCAAAACCAGCTGTTTTCCAGAAGATAAACTAGTCTCTAGATTAAAAAAAAAAAAA
>VXBJ01005260.1:413073-435289 GCA_013400055.1 Nycticryphes semicollaris
CAAAACAATGCATAAAGTACAAGACATAGTGTTGCTCTTAAAGGATATTTTGTAGGCACTTGGACTTGAGATATGTCAGTTCTCAGACAAACTGTTTTCTCTCCAGGAAAACAGTAAGAGAAACCTTCTAGAAATAGCTTTCTCTTAAATTTTTCATTCTCCCACACTGCTGCACTTGCATTTCCCTGTTTGTGATATGTGGAAATACGGCTTTTGCTCTTGCAAAACTGCAACTGAAACCCACAGATGTTATTCTCAGTGAATTCAGAATATGGACTTCAAGAAATTAATTCTTGTACAATGCAAAAACATGAATTAAGCATCAATTGAAACTGACAGATTGTTGTTCTCCCTCAGCTTAATCCCTAAAAGACCAAGTTGTTCCAATTCATTTCCTAATGGGCAGGTATCCAGATCACAAACAAAACAACATCACAATTAATGCTGGCATCCTCAATGATAATCTCAACAGAGATCTGGAAGAATAAAACAATTTTGCAGATTATTCCAAAGTCAGAGATCCTTCCAGAATGCAGAAGGAGTTTATCCAAGGGAAAAAGCAGATTTATTATGTATGGCTTGTGTGTTCCATAACCCTCCAAAAGTTTCAGGTTTCTAAGCACCATCCAGTGCCTTTTGGGGGGGGGGAAGGGGGGACGACATATGAATTAGTGACTACAGAGGTGTTTTTTAGAATTTTTCTTGTACTTTGTGGAAGGGATTTTGGCAGTGCGTCTGTCCTTCAGTTGCTCTGTCTCCGAAAGGAGACATTTGTACTTGACAAGGTTTAAGATCCCTGGATGAAGTGCCATTTGAAAGCAAGGAGTTTTTTCACAAAAGAAAAAGAAAAGTAGTTCAAATTTTTCGTTAGTTTCTGGTAGGACACTTGGCTATTTCTAGCTAATTTTCATAATTTATATTCACATACTGTTAATAAGCAAACAACATATGGCAAATAACACATGTTAAACTGAAGGGAAAATACTGGGAAAACTTACAGACGTGACCCCTCAGCGCTACTGAAACCTGCAGGATCAGAGAAAACTGACATGGGTTGAACTCTGAAAGAAATGTTTTTAGGATAATACTAAAGTACTACTCCTTCTCCTGTCCCCAACACACAGACCTCAAAGCACAAGTTAACAGGGGCATCTGTTCTTTACACTCCAGAAAAAAATATTGTTTTTCCTTGTTTCTTACAAAGAAAAGGTAGTGAAAAAAGAGGTTGAACTATATTCTGAGCTGCATAATTAAATAACATGAGACATAAATATCAGGTTATATGTCCAAAAACACCAGAAAAATTGAAACAGTAGTTTCAGGAACCACAGTGCTCATGGAAGAATTTTCATGGGGCAGCATAAGACTGGAGTTTGAAATACTGTTAATCCTCTAAGTCTACACAAAGATGAATCTGCAAACCCAGCAGCGTAGGCCCACTGGTGCCTTCAAAGTGCCTCTCCAGGTCCCTCTCTTAGGAGCATAGCTGCTGCTGTTTTCCTTTTCTAGGCCTCTGCTCATCAGCACAGTGAAGAGGCAGCACATGGAAAAGATGAATGCAACCTTCACTCGGCATTGTGTTTCAAAGTTGCTATAGTTTCATACCACTGGAAGCCAACAGAAATGTTTTGTTTTGCCCACTTGTACTCTGTCCATGCCCTTCCTCCATAGCAACACGGTGGAGCAGCTGACTTCCTGACACACCAGCCCATCTTTGAAAAATCAATCACATCACACTCAGAGGATCAGTGTTACTCTGTTATTATTTGCCTTGACTTCTTTGTTCATTATTTTCATGAAAGTGCTGTTCTAGCACTTCACTTGTTCTTACACTCCTTTGAAGTGAGATGTGTTAACTTCAGTATGGCACACTTCCCTTTCTATAAGCCTATGGGTCTACAAGTCTGTCTACATTTTCTACTTTCTACAGATAAACCACTCTTCCCTGTGCCTCTGAACATGGGCAGTGACAGGGAGACAAAGCAAAGCATTAAACAGACTTACTATGTTCACTGTTATGCCTATTAACTTTCCCTAATATTCAACTTAAATGACTCAATTATTTCCTTTTCAATGAATATAATTCAACTATATATATGCATATTTAGGGAAGGATGCATAGAAAACATTAGGCGAATAATTCATCTAGTTGTGTGTTTTGTTTTTCTTCTGTGGCCACTTACATCTGTTGTATTTTCTTTATTGTCAAAATTCATCATACTTGTAAGAAAAAAAAAAAGTAGTTTGCGGGTTTTTTGTGGGTTTGGGATTTTTTGGTATATTTTTTGTTAAAATATGTTAAAATAGAAGACACTGTAATATTGAGCATGCTTGCAGCTTTCAAAGTGCCATGCTCTGACTATGCTGACTGCTAAATTTTTTTAGGACTGTATTAGTTGCCTTCTTTTGCCTTGTCATATCCTAGCAGGACACCCTTTATATGCAGAAACAGTCCTGCAGAGAAGTTTGTAACAGTTGATGCCAGAAAATAAGCATGTAAAATAGCTTGTCATTCTCTTCAAATAAGGAAAAATACACTATACAGCGTTAGAAATAATCCTGATTTAATACCAGCAACTAAAATTATGACTGACCAGCTTCAGTGACAGGTATCTGCCTGCAATCCTCTTCTGTGTTGGATGTAATAAATAAAAAAAAAATAAATTTAGTAAATAAAATTACCTTCTCTATGCTGGTATTTGGGAACTATTTGAAAAATGCAGTTTATCATTCCCTTACAGATAGAATGTAAATCTTAGTCTTTCACTGCTCCCTTAAAAATCAGATTATCCTTGCTGGATTCCCTCTCCCATTGAGGGATTCTGCTGAAGAGATTACTAAACTCCATTTAGGCAGGGAAGACCCTAGACCTTGGCACTCTCTTATTAGTGCTCCCCCAGTTTCCAGGAAAATGGGAGGTCAGCCCAGGGCTTCTCATGAGACGGGTGATTCGAGCAGCCCAGATGGTTCTCTAGCTATTTTAAAATAACATTTCAGGAAGAGAGTGCATTTAGCTACACCATTTTTCATAACATGAGCATGAGGGAGGAGTGGTGGTGGCAGTTTAGAGGACTAGATTTTCATTTAATTCTCTGCTAAAGCCATTCTCATCACATTGCTGGGCATTTCAGGCAAATAAATGGGAATTATTTATGTGTTTTTCTTTCCTTCTAGAGTTTAGCTTGTGCTAAAGGCACCTTTAAATTCGGAACACCTTTTTTCTAGACATGTCCACTGCTGAGCAGAAGTACCATGCTCCAAGGACTGGAACAAATCCTCAAGATGAAAAACGTGTTTCCCTGATGACTAGGTGTGCCTGCCACTCAAGAGGAAAAAATATCTGCTATTCATCATAATCTTTGATTTACAAGTGCAGGATCCTTCTTTCTAATGGATCAGAATTCACACATTAGTGTTTTCCCCAAAAATATTAAAGTAGCTCAAAATGCTGAACACAAAAATATATCAAAAGAATCTTCTATTTGTACAGTATAACAATACTGTACCTTTTGTTGAAGTCAGCTATACTGAATCATGAAGTAATACAGAATTCAAAAGTACACAAAGTACAATAAAACAAGCTTTCTAGTCTGTGAAAAGGAGTCCTTCACTGTAAACATCAAACGTCTTTGCAAGATGCTTAGTTCTTTTCTTCCACATTGTTACCCAGCCTTTCAAGAGACTTATTTGTCAAAACCTTTTTCAAATATTTGATTCTATGATAATAGAAAAGGTACATACCTGGCCTCTAATCCCTATTGCATGAGTTATTTGTCTTGGTATCTTGCACTTACACAAGGAATTTAATTCTAAGTGTAAGTAGTTTGGTTAAGGAAGAAAAACTAGATCAGCCTAGGAAGGAGAAGTCCCTTTCTGAGAACAGGTTTTGTATTTGGTAGTGTGAAATTCAGGTACCTATATTACCAATGCACACTGTCTTACAAAGGTACCTTGCTGCCAGCAAAAGAAAGTATTGAAGTGTTTCCATTAAAAAAAAAACACAAACAAACCCAACCAAAAACCCAAAAAAAACCAAAAAAAAAACACCCCACAAAAAAACCCACCAACCACAAACCAGCAAATCACAACACAAATCCAACCACAACACCTACACCAAAACCATACTTCAGTATGACCTGTAGCACTGCATAGTACGGGACCACTACTATGCTTTGCCAGAATACTTATTCTTTTGTACTGAAGAGTACTGCCTTTCAAATACAATGAAGTCCTATCTCCACGTTCTGCAAGAAAAAGGAAATAGGAGATGAATAACTCTCATAAATTTCAACTGCTTCAATCAAGGTATAGCTAGCCACTTCCCCTTTCTAGTCCAAAAATGCTGTATCCTGTCTTTCGCAAATGCACTTGTCAAAGCCTCTGCTTCTTATTCTTATGCAATAGATAACACTTATCAAAACGGTACCGTCATGCCCTACTGAAACTTGGAATCCAAACCACAGGAAATATAGCAAACTGATTGCATTAGTCAATATATATGTATACATGATTTAGTACCTTAGTGGGTAGTATTGGTGATAGGAGGACTTGTAGGTCCTTTCCAACCTTGTGTTTCTATAATGCTATATGACAAATGGTATCTGTTGTCTCTGCTGTTAATATTCAGGAGCTTGGACAGCAATAACTTTGTCCAGATTGTGACTATTATTTTTTGTAGCCAATTCTCGTATACTATTTTACTTGCCTCCTAGAAGCCAAACACATAGTGGTTTTCCATTTCCAACAAGATCTTTATGTCTAGATAAGCTGAGGCTGTCTTCTGCTCATCATATAGCGTGTCTCTGAGTGACAAATGCTCAGGGCTGGGGCATGTCAAACAGAAAATTTTCCTTTACCTTCCCTTAATTGCCTGCCTGTAGTCTCAGAACCTGAACTGCAGGCTTGGTATCTACCTTGAAATGGTAGCACATGTTCTCCTTAAACCAGTCATCAATAGAAAGAAGCTCCTCACACACCTTCTTAACCCTCTAAAGATATTTTTAATGACCTCTGAAGATAGTTTTTAATGAGGATGGACAAAGCATTTCATTTCAGAGCTGTTTTTAAGTAGTAAATTGCAGGACTGTCAGGAAGGAACTATTGTGGACATTACACTTCAAAATTCTTGAAATAAGCAGCTATTAATCACTGTCTTTTGGATTATACTGGAAACAGTTAGCAAAGACAACTAAAAGCGCTACTTTTAAAGTCCTGCCAGGATAAGCAGATGCCAAAAAGGCTGACAGGTCAAGCATCATTGGTATCATCATCTCAGTTCTTTCCATGGTCCTTCGAACGCCTACCAACTCTATGGATGAGACAGAGATTGGTGGAAGCTGAGAGAGTGCAAATTTATTACCTTAGGAAGCAGGAGATCATAACATTTATTAGGTCACTGAGATTTCACCAAGTAAAAGGTCAGGCATCACGACAAAGATCAGAATGGGAAGTCATCTACAGATTCCCATTTAACTGGTAAAATGTCAAAACCTCATCCTTAATAAGCAGGTTATTTCTTTGGAGGGGACGGGTTAAAATAAATATACTTTGCATGTGGAAGCAAGAAATTAAATTAAATGAAAACTTCAAAAGCAGTTATACTTAAATAGCCATGGTTTTAGAGAAGTGGCAAACTGAACATGCTGCTTTTATGTCAGCTAACCTTTTCCATAACTAAATATCTAGGTTGTAGGTTTGTAAAATACTCCATGAAAGAAGGCACAAATCACAGTTTCTGTCTCTAGATGTTACTGTAAATAACACCAGCAGCAAGCAGGGACTGCCTCATAATCATTTTTTTTCATTATATTAGCAAGGTCATCCACATTACTGTTTCCTGCCCTGATTTCATAGTGAAATTGTATTCAGCTATTTACTATTCAGCTAAATCAAAGGTTGATTTAGGTTAAATATTAGATGTAATCCTAAAAGAAGATACCAATCAAATCCTCCACAATGTATTAACACACTGCTTTAAATTACCCTGATTCTTAGCAATTACTAGCCAGTTAATTAATACTTCACTGAGTAATGTATATCTTGCATTTGGATCTTCTCTCTACAGTTCTTGAAATTATTACCAGAAACACAACGATTTTGAAATGTTAAAAAATTTCTTTCACTTCTGAGCAGTAAACACAATGTAACACAAAACAGAATTGTTTGCTACTAGTGCAGAATTACGAATGGTTATTTACCTGTTCTGTGGGAAACACAAATTAACATTAGCAAATATATTCTCTTGCTGGACTGTTGGGGAGAGCTAAGAGTCAGAATTTTATCCCATTGAGGTTGTGAGAGAGAGTTTACTTGAACAGTGTAATTCACTGGACCAAATGCAAGTCCATGCCCCCCATGCTATACACCACAGGAGAATAGATCAGATCTACCTATCTAGCAATAGGCAGATATTGTTTAAAGCCACACTGTACCTCTTGGAATGTAGGTTCAGATTCTGTACAAAAATACATATTCTACTAATATTTGATTGGTTTAGGTCATTTCTGCCCCAAACCATCAGAAAAATTTCCCCATCTCTTAACACACTGTGATCTACAAAATTCTAGCATGCCTAAGACAGCAATGCACAAAGAAAAGAATGCAGATCATTTCTCTTAGAATATTTCTTAGTTCACTTCTGTTCATTTACTTGAGAAATTTAAATCTTTCAAAACACAAGCTTCTACAAATATTTCAAAAACCTATTTGATAACAGGAAAACAAACTTTATGTGTGGGCTCCTTGATATATGTTGCGGAACATTCTGATTACTCCTTTTTTTATTTAATTACTCCTATTTATGCTGCAAATCACCAACAGTGAAAATTATGAATTACATATTTGATTATAGATTTCAGAACTGGCATCTGCTCAGGCTGGATTTTTATTTTTTTTGGTTCAAATTGAAGCATAGAAGCTAACCATTTATTTGTGTATTAAAAAAAAAAAAAAAACACCAAAAACCCCTGCAACAAATCTAACCCTCCTCTTCCCTTGAATTCTGAAAGATTACCAACCAATCAACCCAGATTCTAGTAATAAATCATTCATGCGTGCCATGTTCCTGTCACTACACAGACAGAAGTTGAAACAGGCAAAGAATTTTCTCAGGTCAACGTCATTTTTTTTCACCTGAGTTTTCTTGAGAATAAAAGGCAATATCATACAGAAAGTTTATTTGTCATATTATGTAAAGCTTTGCACATTAACCTTGTAACTCTTGATTTCTCATGTGTTCTACATTATTGTAGATACAATCCAAACTACTGAAAACAAAAATCAAAACATTCATGTGTTTCCAGGGCAACTCAAATTATTGAAAAAGACACTGTTGTCCTTGTTAGCACATGGCCTTGCTAACAACAATTGCTGCTAAATTAATTATTTCACAGGCATCCAATTTTTTTCACCATCTTTAACATACCCTTTAATGCAATACCATTTGGGGTATGATCAAATGCAAATACCAATTAACAATTTCACTAATACACCACTGCTCAATTATGCTTCCATGGTCAGCACTAGAACAAAATTGTAAGCTGTGTATTAATATTTGGTAAAAAATGGGTATATTACCTAAACAAAATCCACCAAATCAGAATCAAATTGGATCAACTCACTCATTTTTAATCTTATGTCACACATTTCAGCAGAGAAAGAGATCAAAAAAGAGTAATATTTCTTAAGCATGAACCAGTGAAAAAACTAAACTGCTGCTCTGCCATGCTATTTGTGCTCCTTGACATGTGACTTAGTTCCATTAGAGGTGATGCACAGACCAAAGGAACTGATAAGCAGGAGGAGCCAGCCCTTACCCAATTACCTACTCACCTGGGCCACCAACAGTTGCGTGACCCGTATTCTGTTTATTCTTATGTAAAATTGAGAGTTGGTGCTTTTCCAAGCACTTCCATTGGGGAAGGAAAAATAAATATAATCACACTAATGTTACAATATGGTTATAATCACGAAGTGAGACACACAAGTCATGAATGCTAGAATGCAGAAAGGTGTCATGAAAGCTCAACTCTAGGTTTCACTATATCACCTTCAATTGTAACACTTATGCACCATTTTTCCACAAGGTTTCTCCCTTGGTAGTGCACAGGATCTAAAGCTTTTGATCTCATGCATTATGGTTGCTGTCTCTGGAAACAAAAATGAGCCCCAGTCCAGTCTGACGTTAACTGTAGGCTCTTCATAACACAGATTATGAAACTATTGATTAATTGTTTGGCTAGGGGAGTTTTTTGCCTCAAATAACCTGTCAGACATCTTAAATAGGATGAACAACATCTAAACATCTCTTGTACACACACAGTCAGAATTATTCTTACTGCTTTGTAGTGTAGCTTATAACAGCTCTGTTGCCTTCTCAGTTTCACTATTTTGTGGGGTTTTATTGTCTATACCAAGGTTTTATAACATACATTCCTGCTAAGATAGTAAACTGGTTATGTTGCATACTTCTCTGCACTTAAATAATATTCCATTTTAATACGAATATCCTAAAGCACATCTCTCAGGACTTAATCTGAATAGAAAAATGTGAGACTTTGCTGAGTATTTTCTCCCTCATAAGTGTCAAATAGAACATATCGTGTGGCTGGGGTGAGAGAGGGGAAGACTGAGGAGGAAAATAATTATGCTGTGCAGCTTGGAAGGCTGCTACTTGCTAAGGATTTTTTGGTCTCATAAGAAAAGTTGCTGAGCCTTGTATTCCTGTGCTTTTTATTGCTTCATAGCCTTCTACTATCTGTAGAGTTGAGGCACTGCCCTTCAACCTCCACATGAAATATGCTTGTAAGCAAGGACAGAGTTGCCTGCATTGAAAAGCCTGTTTCCTTGGTAATTCGGTAGGGCCACATGACATTCCAGAAAGCTAGCAAAGAGAAAGGACTGCAAACATGTGCTCTGTCTGGGTATGACTAGAGAAGATGAGGAATGGACAGCAGAACAAAGAAGGATTAACTGGCTAATTAGTGTGTTGCACCCCTAAAAGATCCAGAAACTGTAGGCTATTTCAATGGGTCACACAAGAGAAGCTCCTTTCACTCACCCACATACACATTCTGCATTTGAAGCTTTAGTTTTGCTAACCCCAAACAACAGGTTATCTTCTGTCTGTTCCTACCAACATCTTCAAAATCAGATCTATTGGTTGAGTATTTCCTTCATATGCTAGAAATGTGACTGTGATGGTCTGTACAGCCCCCATATAGAACACATAAATGCCTTCTTAAGTTTTTTTTTTTTTTTTCCACTGTCACATGTAAGGAATACAACCTGTGGCGCAAGAGACATGAAAGTCCCACAGCTGGGAATGGGTAAGCTCAGCTTACCCTTTCTCAGAAGGAGAGGATCTTACTATGCAACTTTTCTATCATGAAGAAAAACATCAGCACAGTCCTGATACTTCTGCATGGTCTAAATCCTGATCATTTCCATTCATGTCCAAAATCCTAATGACTTAGACTTTTCACAAATCTGAGCTAGAATGATCCACCTCAGCCAAAATATGACATTATAAAACAGTAATTCTGAGGAGAACTGGTCTTCAAATGGCCAAATTAGCACCTTCATATGTTGAAAGGCAAGCAGGTCAATACCACTGAACCCACAGGTTCATACACTTCCACTGGATAAAAGCCTTTGTATTGATAGCACTCCAAACATCTGAAAAACAGTTCTAAAGGAGAAGATGGGTTTGGAAAAGACAGGTAGGTTACAGGTTACCCAGCTGTGTCTGAATGGGAAGACAGACTCTGCTTTCCCTCATTCTGAACAAGGGGGACGAGGCTGACTGGTCCTGAAGATTTCCTCTTTCCCACCCTGAAGTCAACTACCACAGTCCCAGACTTACTGTAACCTCTGTGAAGCTAGTTCAAGGAAGGAGGAGAAGAAATGCTCGGGAAAGACTCCTTGGGCGTTAAAGTATTTGCGTGCATGAATTCTTTACACCCAAGGAGCTGCAGCCTCTTGAGGGAAGGGAGCTACATACTTTATTACCTGTCAGTCTTCAGGATCAGTTAGGAGTCAGGCAAAGAGAGCTGGCAGGCACAGGACAGGAAAGCTAATTAGATTCAGTTTCCACATAACAAAGGTTATAGATGAGAAAGTTCCAGTATTGAATATTGTCAAGGCAATCACCTCAGAAGCTCCTTAAAGCTGACCCTGTGCAGCTAGTCAGCTATAGTGCACTTGTTCTCTGCTACTTTGAGCTATTCATGTGATTTTCTGTCCTTGGTGGTCGGATAAAGTCAGAGCTGGCCTTTTAACAAATGCTTCTGTATTCACTCCATGCTGTCTTCCTCTCATTAGCTGAATCGCCTGCAGATGATATACATTCGTATTACACTTTTATGCCAGATGTGCCTAATATTCTTTTGCCCTGTTATATGACAGTTATTTATGCTTAAAGTACAGTTAAAGTATAGTTTTAAGTTGTGCCTTTTACTCACAAATCCAGCGAAAGCTGCAGCCAGCCAGTGGAACCCCCCCTTATCTTCCCTAACCCCCTTCAAAAAAAAAAAAAAAAAAAAAGAAATCATTAAAAAACCTAGGTAGTTTTATGGTTAAGTTATCCTTGAACTTTCTCCATAAATATAAGTGGTTCTTCACAAACGTCCATACTATTCACGGCCTGTCATTCCCAGCTTGCTTGCGTCCACACCTCTGTTTCTGTTTTACATTTTCAAGCTGATAGATGCTCCAACCAAAATTATTCAGCAACAGAAGCAAGTTTTACTTAGCAACAGTTTCCAGGCAAGATTTGTCATCCAAACCCACTGCAGAGGCATTTCTTTGACTAAAACAAAGAAATACCAAACCTATTAAGACACAACACAAAACCTATTCAAAATACTGGAACCTTTCTCTACCCTAACAATTGTAGCTCTTCTGCAGAAAATAATTAATAGTAAAACAAGAAGGAAAGTGAATCTGCATCACAGCAGGAAAGGGATCATACATTTACAGGACAATGTCTGACAGACAACCTGGGATAAAATACAGCTGTATGGGGAAGCTGCAGCTCAGACAGGAAAATTTCAGCAAAGCCTTGGAAAAGGTGGACTCTTGATGTTGAAAAGTTCCCAGAGGATCTTAAACTATTTGAGTGTTTCCCAAACTCCCCCTACAAACACAGGGAGAAATATTTTAAAAAAGCAATATTAAAGGAGGAGGGCAAAACAAAACCCAAGGACACTGATGAAGATATCTAGAGGAGAAACTGATACATTCAAGACCAAAGAGCTTGGAAGAAGAATAACGAAAGGGTTTTTTACATAATAATATGGGGCTGGCATGCGGGAAGAAGGGTTGGGGTTTTTTACCCCAGTCAGCTTTAATTTTTTTTTTTATCTTCTGTTCAAACAAAATTAAATGTCCTGAGCCCTGGGAATATAATACTAAAGCATATATGATGAAAGAGGTAAATATAATCATTGTGTACAAATACAGTCAAGTGAAACTGACGGAATACCAAGCAGAAGATTTTGTGGTTATTTTTAATAACTGTTGTGACATTGGAAACATGTCACTGAAATTACTATAGCAGATCTCATACAAGCATGAGGATCTCCTTATGCCACTCTTTATGATTAAAGTAGCATTGAAAGACAAGCCATCAGGTCTGAGGAGGGCCACTACTACAGTTCATTCATTCAGACAGCCAGCTGTGGGGCCCCACTTGTTTACATCAGTAACTTTGACACAGATAAAAAAAGCGTTTAGGATTACACATAGACCTGGGCAGTCCTGTTAACACCAGAGACTTGGCATCATAAGCCAAAGGATTGATCAGAGGTACATAACTCAAATAAACAGGCAAAACATTAAGAATTCACAATAGAAATACAAGCCATATTTAACAGCCGCAGACCTTTCCAACAGACATCTTGTCTCCAGCTTATTCCACACTCATTTACCAGCTTCTTTTCCGTCGAGTCTCACCATGGCATTCATCCCTTGTTCCACAGGGTCTTCCTGATTTTTCTTCAGAAAAAAGAATTCTGTGTCAGGAGGAACTCCACTATAAAGCTGGATTAGAGAAAAGAAAACACAATGAAATTGAGTGCTACAGATCCTCAGATACATGAAGTCAGGGACTGATGAAAATATCTAACCTAAAAAGGGATTTTACTGCCTGAAAATAGCTGAGGAAAAGGACCTGAATCTACTAACTGATCAAACAGGTTGTCTCACTCAAGTGAGGAGCTCTGAAAAGTGAATATTTACAACCTGAGTGGTCATGGCCCTAAGTAACTTGTGCTACTTGACCCTGCTTTGAGCAGAGAGTTTGGCCAGATGATCTCCAGAGATGCTTTTCCACTGCAATGATTCTCTGATTCAGCAGAGTAAGTCAGAGTGGGTAGGCTTGCAGCCAGCAAATACAACAGAGAAAAAGTACCACTGTCCACAGCAGAGGACTAGGAAAAGAGGTAGAGGCAAAGATTTGGTGAGATCAAGTTTAGATCAGAAATTAAAACTTATTTGCCATTGATCTGAATAAAAAGACTCTGAAACAATCTTTTGGGTAAGAAAAAGTGTGCAAAACTTTATGTATATATACATGTATGTATGTATTGGAGTCTCCATCTCTGGAGACATTCAAAACCAGCCTGGATGTGTTCCTGTGCAACCTGCTCTGGGTGGACCTGCTGTAGCAGGGAAGTTGGACTACATGATCTCCAGAGGTCCCTTCTAACCCCATATTATTCTGTGATTAAGATGTAGCTTAATCTATATGGAGTCAGATACCCATTCAAACACACATATCCACGTCAATTGATAACAATGTCATTATTGTAGACTAGGAAAACACAGATCATCAGGAATAGACAGTGTTGGACAAGGGAACATGGTTTCACAATTACATTGCTTGCATTGTCGCAAATATCACAAAATAAAAAAGAAACAGTTGATCCTGTTCTAAAGACAAATGTACCTTGACACACTCATAACACCAATAAACACTTTACAGTCCAAGCTGGTAACTACCCACTTCAGAAAACACATATGCTGAGAAGGCATACAGCTTTAGCCTTAGGCCAAAAATCACCAAGGGAAAGGAACACCCACAACCAAACAGAAACAGGTCAGCAAAATAACACAAACAAACAAACAAAAAAATCCCACTGTGTTCCTGAAGGAGCCAAACTGACCTATAACTTGTGTGGACACCAGCAAAGAAAAGAAAAGCAAGCAGAAGACAACAAAGCGCATATCCTACCTGAGTCCTTATATAGCACAAATGATGAGTTAGCATTGCAAAGTCCTTGATAATCCCAAGAGCTTTCTATCAATGCCCACCATCTCAGTACGTGCTAGGGGGTGGTTGTGAGGCTTGCTGTCTTGATTAGATATTTCTGTACATATTAGCATCTGTGGCACATTAGATGCTATTCAGGAGCAGTTCTTCCAACTGGATTTCATCCAAAAGGAATGCAGTTCAACATGAACCAAAATGTGGTAGTGCAGGGAAGATCAGAAGATCCAGATCAAAAGCACACTGCTGCTTCATACTGAGACATTGGGAGGGATGTACATAGCAACCACAAGGATCCATCTAAGACTTTAATTCCCTATAGAAATGATCTGGTTTTGAAGCAAACAATACCTCCAACTTCTAAAGTGGTTTTACTTTACTAGTGTCAAATGTCGTTGAAACATTGAACCATTTCTATCAAACAATGGATTTTTAGGAACTAATGTATATAACAGAAACCATCATGGACTAGGACATTTGGAACATACACAAGCAAGAGTTGGAGGTTTCCCGTTCATCTCTAGTTAAGCATTGTATTGGCATGTTGTGTCTACTACCACAGTTCCCAATCAGACACACTGCTTACACAAGAGAAAGGAACTCAGAGCTGCAGACACACTACACTGTAGAGAATTCACTGTCTCATTTCCCCATATGCGCATTAAACCACTGCCTTGCTACTGCTGGAGTTGATATTATTTCTTTAGCACATACAATTAACAAATCTATTATATTGAGAACACAATTTAAGTAAAACCATGAATACCTAGATTCTCAGTGTTTCCAACCTTGGAGTCCTTATTTGAGATCAGAGTCTTCACCCAAGTTATTAAAAATTAAAGAATGATCCCAATTATCGAGTTATTACTGCAACTTTTTGTTATTTTTTTACTATTTCTTCTGTTACATTTCCAACAGAAGTAAACTGCAAACATCTCGTTATAAGTAGATAACTGTTTTTAGTTCAGAGGAATACAAAAAGGAAAGTACTTAACAGGTTTAGTTGCAGGAAGAACAGACTTTTAGGGTCTTCGAATACTTGAACATGATTACTGCAGCATGAGCTAAGACATACTTCAGTGGAAATTGTAACAGAGAGCTACAGACTAGATACAATAGTCATGATATATCTGCCCCTATAAAATTTTTGAGGACTTATATTAAATCTTTTTCAAAATTTTGCTGTCCACAGAGAACACAAAATACAGCCTTCTTTTAATTTCAGATTCTGGGCTTTCTTAATTTAGAGCATAATGTCTTGGTTTGGGTTTTTTAAACAATATAAGGAAGGAAGTTTTATTTGGCAATGTCCAATTATATGCTTTAAAAGAGTTCTTCACTGTAGTATTTGAAATTCAGAGCACTGGAACAGGCTGCTCAGAGAGGTGGTCGAGTCTGTCTCTGGAGACATTCAAAACCCATCTGGACACATTCCTGTGCAACCTGCACTGGATGGACCTGCTCTGGCATGGGGATTGGACTAGATCATTTCCACAGGTCCTTTCCAATGCCATATCATTCTGTGATTTATTTAATCACTGATATACTCAAATAGGGAGTTCTTCTGTCTCCAGTTATTCTTTAATGAGAAAATCCTACACTATAGGTACTCATCACAGAGAATGAGAAATTTAGAAAAAGATCTTTTGGTATAACACAGATGAAAATTATAAGCCAGTATTAGTTTATATCTTCTACCTGCCACAGTATCTGTGGCCAACCCATGAAATTAATCACTACTTTCAATTTGGCTGCCATGGTAACATGAAATGGTCCACAGATGCTATTAATCCCAAGGATAACAATGGGTGGCAATGAGCCATACTGAGCAGGTTTATTTTCTTTGAGTTTTTCCTAAGGGATTTAGGAAGAAGTAAAATAATCAGTACTGAAGATGATGGCTCAATAGGGACATTGAAAAATGAGTTAAAACAGAAGGCCTAAGCAAGTTCTTTGTTCATATACAAAGTGTTGTTCAGCTATACTGAACAGCACTGATCACTAAAAAGGCGAGGCAGAAGTCTGCTTCCTTTTGGTGGATGGTAAAAAGTTGAAATTACAGTTGTTTTTTTGCTGCTAAAGTACAGTAGGAAACAGTTTTCTAAATCAGTAAGTCTGTTTTCAAGCATGGTTTTACTCCCCATCAGGACAAAATGATACCTTTCTTTACTCTTCCGTCTTTTCTTTTCCCCCTTAAACTTTTAAAGAATGGACAAGATGATTTCTCTACCTTCTGTCCCCATAACAGGGAACCTAACAGCATGTCTACATATTTGAGATGAGAGTTATCCTTTTTCAGAACCACAGATCATTTAAATGAAATAGTCTTTGGAGATCACCCAGTTCAACCTTGTTCTCAAAGCAGAGCTAACTTCAAAGTCACACCAAGTTGTTCAGTGCTTCATACAGTCAAGTTTTCAATACCTCCAGGAATGGAACGTCAACAGCCCCCCTGGGCATTTGCTGCAGTATTAGGCCTCTCTCACACTGAGTTTCCCCCCCATTCTCCTCTTATTTTCCATTGGAATTTCCCTTTTTACAGCTTAGGACTGTTGCCCCTTGTCCTCTCGCTGTGCACTGCTGAGGGGAGCCTGACATCATCATCTCTACAATGCCCCTTGGGTACTAGAAGATAGCAATTACACCCTCTCTGATCTCTTTCTTCTGCAAGATGAAGAAATCCAACATCAGGCCCTTGAGGGCACTGATGGGCCTTATTGACCCTTTCACAGCCTTCTCTGACCCAATGGGTCCCAAAGACCCCGTTTAAGCTCTGCGTGGGGCCATTAGTCCCCACCTCAGCAATACTGTTGGGGTCTCCAGCTCTGCATCTTGGAAAAACCTTGGATCCACACTGCAGCCTTGTCTCCAGCCCTGTCCTTGGATCTAGCTCCGCTTGCTTCTGTTGGCTCCTGGCCCAGGTCCATCTCCTTACCATGTCTGAGCTGTCAATGGATCCCATTACCAGCATCCAACTTTGCCTGTCCCTCTCAGACACTGCGGTGCTCATCAGTGAGGCACCATAACTAGAGTTGGGTCACCTCCACTCCCTATGTGGCCCCTCTCAGAGCAGTCCCACCCTTGCTGCTTCCTAGATCCCTTAGCTTCAAACAGAATCCTCAGTACATACATTCAGCTGTGTGGACATAACCCTTGAATCAGGCAGAGTGTGTGCTGTACTTTAGGGTCTGCCTCATTACTAGAGAAAGGTACTATTACTACAACTAGAACTATCTGATGCATGTTACAGGAATGATCTTTCACATACATGCATACTCTGGTCTTGCAAACCTTTTCTAGTTTTCATCAAAACACTAAATTCATGTATTTCCTTCCACCATACTGACATTTTCAGATTAGAAAAAGTACGTGAACAGAAAGGTTTACTTCTTCATGTGACAGGAAGAGGTTGAATTTATTTTCTGTTACTCCATTGCTAAAATTAGCGAATTTCCACCTGGTTCACAAAAGCAGTCACTGACCAGTAACGAGCTAAGATATTTTATTGGCCTAAGCAAAAACTTAACAAACACTTCAAGACAAAAACCTGTCATCACAAGAAAATTACTGCAAGGTATGTATTATGCAGCAGCAAGTGAAAGTAGAGTCATTATTAGAAGTCAAAACTTGTAAGTAACATGCTGCACTCTTAAAGCTAGAGATATTGTAGGCTGATACAGCTTCTGCTCATATTACATTTGAGAGTAACAGAAATGTTTACCTCAAAATTTGTAGGATGAGCTGAAGCACTTGCTTGTGGACCCTAGCAATTGCCCCCTTAAGACCCAGGGACAGAGCTCAAGTCTCTGAGTAAGGGTTTCAGATCTGTGGAATTCTTTCCCGACCAAGAGAGCTGCTATTTTCCAGGCACGTGACCATGGTGGGACAATTTCCAGTCAGGCCTTCAGGATCACTGTCACGCTCCATACTTCTACACCTTCATTTCCTGATGAATAAACAGTTTTTTTTAAACTATTCAACCTACTATTCCACATTTTACCTTTGATATGCAATCCACAGCAATCCTCCTTATCTTGAAGTTCCTGGTTGAACACAACTTCTTTCATTGTTTTTTTTCTTTGCTTTTCTACAAATAAAGTTAAATTGTCTTGTGTCACAGAGGTGTGACATCTGAACTACACAAATATATGAAGCAGCACATAATTCAAAAGAGAAATACCAAAAGATAAATAATTACAAAGTAATTCTTTATTTTTGAACAGTAGGAGACTCATACATAAAGGTAGGTATAAGATACTTGACAGGCACTACCTAGGTGTAAAATGCTTCCAAAGTGTAATATACCAGGATTACTACAGACCTATGCAGAGCTGGCATGTGTCATTGAGTAAACAAGACCATACGTATCAATATCTTTGTATATAAAGTTAATGATGCACTGGCAAAGGATCTCACTTTGCAAGCAATTATGCAACACCTTGTAACATCTACCCTTTAAAGACAGAAAGAATGTTAAAAAAAGAAGCTATTCCGAAACAAGTACATTTGTACTGAAGTCCTACTGAAGCAATTAAAAGCATTCTACTGTTTGGAAAAGGATATTCTAGTGTTAATGCTTTGGAATAGCAAACAACTATATGCAAGAAAAAAACATCATTCTAATCCTGGCAAATAAACCACAGAAATGAAACTTCAAAAAGTTGGCACAACAAATACAAAAGATTCCTCTAGGCTATATTTTCACTTCCTATTAAACAGCTGAATTGATTAACTTTATTTGAAAAAATTATGTTCTACAATTTCAATATGAATAGGAATTTGTAGGTGGCAGTTGGAATGAAAAGATTTAACAAAAGTTTTTAATACAGAAATTTGTTTTGCAAATGCATTGTACTAACAGAAGGCTTCAAAAAGGTTAATTTCTATCAAAAGATAATAATCAGGCATTTATCACAGTTCAGTTTACTTATAGAAATTTATCTGTAGTCAGGATTTAAAAGGAATAAATATCATACTCAAGATAAAAGGGGGTTTGGCAGCACTCAAATTTGCAGGAGATAATTCATCATTCAAACCTTCTAAAGAATTGATGGGAGATGTATTTCCCTTAGCTTTAGTATTCCTCACTATCCCTTACTATAACATAAAACTTGATTTTCTGGTAAAGCCTTCTTTCTTAATTAAAGCTATTTGGTAAATATAATCTAAATTAACAAGCAGTTTTGCAATGTCTAAAGCCTATTCTTTCTTAATAACAAAACTATTCACTGAAAGCAGTTCCAGCTTTGAATTACTACATTAGTATATAGGCATACAGTAAAAAATAAAAATAAAATTAAATTTGTAAAGATATCTTACTTTTTATCATAAGATTTTGTAAGGCTGTTTCTTCTTTCTTTTATAGTCAACAGCTCAAACCATTGGGAATGCTGCTCTGCTGCCTGAAGTTGAATTTTTGGGGTAAGGGTTTTTTTGATTTTTTGTTTGGGTTTTTTTGCTTTTTATCTTGAGGGGAGTGAGGATTGTTTTTTAAAGGAATCAGACACTTCAGGAAGAAAATCAGAAGAAAATAGTTTTGATTCTTTTAGGAAGGATAAAATATTCTCTAACTTTAAAACCTCTTACGTTTCCTTTAAAGCCAACTGCAGGATGAGCAGAAGAATAGAGTGTGCCTCCGATGTTAGAAACACATAATTTTATCTGTTCAATTTTGGCAAGTTAAATGGCTTTCAAAACTCTGAGGTCATATGTAGTCAGCAGATAACATGAAAAGAACCAACTCATTTTCAGAAGCCATCAACAGCATTAGACAAGTTCCAGCTCTCCAGGGAAGCTGTAGGCTGACCTTCCTACACCCATCGCTACCCTACAGTGCAGTGAGCACAAGTGCAAGGGATGACCAGGATTTTCCCTATTACTTTGACATATTTGGAAAGAGGTGAGGAACAAAAATACCATTTTACATTCTTGACTGGCCTACTGCTTCTGAACCCCCACAAGGCATAGCAAAAAAGGATGCCTTACTTTAATAGAGGGTGGGAGGGATGGCAAAGCAGACAGATGGAGAAAAAGAACTGAAGACATGTTGGTGTCAAAGACAGCTCTGGCTAGCCAAGGAGACAAAGCCTGGCACAGGTGGCTGGGTAACGAGCCAGCTGGGTGAGACACAGAAGGTGGGATTAATTTCACCTAGTTTTACATGTCCATCTGTGGATTACTCACTCCTCTTTCAGAGGCAGGTGCTAGCACGCAATTCTATTACTATATTTTATATGCCATCTGTAGGATATCAGCTGCATTGTAGTCTTTTACTTCTTTCTGTTGACTACATGAATTGTAGGTGTAGTTCACTACAATGCTACTAGATCAGACAGAAATGTCCACATTGCAAACACCTACAGTTAGTTATATAGCCTTTCTTAGGCCTTCTGATGAGACTGGGCGGACGGCTAAGACTTAAAAACTAGGATTCTTACTCAGCAATAGAAGACCAGGACTGGGAACTTAGGGCAATGGAAACAGCTTTGTTTGGGAGAGTCTCTACTTTATATATTTTTTTTTATTGCCCGGCCTGAAGTCAAATTCTTATTTCAGGGTACTGAAAGTCAGTAAGAGCTACATTGTGAACAAACCCCATGTTATTTAGAGGCAATATCACTCAAAAAGGCATCTTAAGCAGGCACTCAAAGTTAGAAGCACTTTTGATGTAATCTTCCTGTGTTTTAGGCCCTTTTCTGTAAGAAGAAAGCACAGTACTTCATCTCATCCTTCAGGGAGGCAGAGCTGTCTTGTTCATGTTTGTGGCCAGCGAATTTCAAGGGTAGTTTCCAAAACAGAGTTGGAACAGGCTGTGATAAGTCAGTGAGCTATTTTTCAGATAATAGTAGTCATCATTAAATAAATGCTCTCCAGTGAGCACAGTGAATAAAAAAATATTGCAGTGGGGGAAAAAATAGTAAGTTATCATATTAATGATATGCTTTTCTTTCTTAACATGTATAGGAAAATACTTTCTCAATAAATTTGCATCACCTCTCTCCCTCTCCTTTTTTTTGAGCCTAAGCTATTCATTGAAAATCTAAGCAAACTCAGTGTCTACAGAACACTTTTCTAATAAATTTACTATCTAATAGAAAAAGTTTAATACAATTCTAACAAGTCAAGTTATAAGAGAGCGTGCTACTAAGCCCTCTAAACAAGAATACAGATAAGAGGACTTTATTGACAGCCAGCTGGATTAGGTAGTAGGATTCTTCCTCTTTCCCAATTGCCTTGGTGTTCCTAGATATGTATCATTGCTGACAAATCCTTTAATAATGAGAAGTGAATATTCAATTAATTAATCCACTTCCCCTTTCAATCATACCTGCAATGCTGCATACGCTTATTAATCAGAAGTTTAGACTGTTTTACAAACTTTTGGAGGACAGGTGCAGGTGTGTATGGAAGAGACGCCTATAACAGTGTATGAGGAACAAGAGATATTTCACTGGGCTTGAAGCTTTCTTGTTCAGATGAGTTACTTGAGTCCTATTTAAGTTACAATTGAAAACAAGTTGATCAAAACTTTAGAGGCTTTTTCCTCCAAACACTTAAAGGAAATATGCCTAATATCCTTTAAGATCTTCTACCCACCTCTTAGCACTTCGGTTGTCAATCAGCATTGAAGAGGGACAGGGTCTGAGTTGCACAAAAGCTACTCTTTCAGAAGCAAGGAGACCTCAGCTGGTATCATTGGCAATACACTCTGGGCAACGGGGTCAAGGTACAGTATCTATCCTTCACCTAAAACTATGTTGCCTTCAGCATGTTGCTTTCTGTGAACTCTGCAAAATAAATTGCCATGAAATAAATACCTACCACTTCCCTGCTCAGTGTTTAACTCCATCTACACAGTCTATAAGTAAAGATATTTGATACTCTTAGCTCCTACTCACTGTTATACGTAAAGAACTAACTTAATAGTTTCTTAAATTCCTCAGGGGTTAAAAAATCATGTAGGTGACAATAATTCAGTAATTTATCTTCATATCTGTGGTCTTATACCTAGTGAAAAGAAGAACAAGTAATAAACTGCTAATAGGTTTATTTAATTGGTTTTGTACAGAAGAAACAGTATCTCTCTTGAAATTTTGATATCAAACACAAACATCAGTCCCAAAAATGCTTCAGATGAACACTTTCCTAGTTCATGTAATCAAGTTCAGGAGCTAAACCTCAGTTTTAAGTGAGAAAATGCCAACATATTTGGATTCTCCAAAAATGCAAAGCAATAGAGCTACCTATACCTGTTTTCCATATGAAGTTTCCCAGACTTGATCCCTCAGGCCTTCTCCTGAAGGTTCAAATAGGTCACACACCATGTAATGCCTAAGTTGTGCTATTAAAAAAAAAAAAAAAAAAACCAAAAAACAAACCAAACCCAAAATACCCCAACCACTTCCATAGAAACGTCATTTTCCCCTCACTAATTAAAACAGGTCAGGTCTCTTATCAAGTACAATCAAGTACACTACATCCTCCATTAAGCAATTATTCTACATGTCGTAAATTTACTTTTTCAATGGTTTTCTAACCTTCATATACTTAGGTAGTCAAACTGGCCTCATAGAGCTAAATGCATTGTTCTCAGAGACCTGAAGTTCAGCCAGATTATGCAATATGTGCTGAAATTATTGAATAGCATAACCAAGGAATTCACTTTGGATTATTTCTTTAAATAACAGCCTGCAATTAGGACATGAACCAACTGCACATTTTTGTGTAACTTGACGAATTTCCAATACTTTTGAGGATCATGGAAGAACTTTGTTATAAACATCATGAAGAATAAAATCTATTGTGTGTACTTAAAGGTAGGTTTTCCTTCTGCCCCATGCCTACATATTCCTTTTCCTTAACATTCACCAAATTGTGTTTGCTTCTATGTAACATAATTTCTAGAGTTCCCATGTGTACGACAAAAAGCTTCATTGGAGTTTCTAAAAC